>JBAMYA010085394.1:0-22628 GCA_037176975.1 Arrhamphus sclerolepis | reverse complement strand
AGGTTCAAATTGAATGATTCACATTCAGATATAAAGAATTCAAATTCACTTCCTAGTGGCACAAAATTTATCCCATAGTGTCAACGAAACTGACAGACGAGCACAACACATTCTTTCCACATGAATAAATGAAGGCCTTGGGTTCCTTGAAAGGTGCAATATAAGTGCAAGTTATTATTACTATTATTATTAAATCCTAAAGTTTAAATATTGTCTTTGGGACGAAGCTCACCAGACTGCAGTTGTCTCCACGGTCTTTTCATATGACATCATGATGTCAAAATGTTTATATTTACAGTCATTTGGTTCATAGTAAAATATTTTTTCTAAATTTAAATAGCAGCTTTAGTTGATTGCAGAAGAAATGAGCCAAAAAGAATGATGGTTTATTTGGAGCTCAAGCTTTTTTGTTTTTTTCCAATGTGTGTATCTGTGTTTGTGTGAGTTTGAAAAAAAAAAGCTGCGTAATATTTTCCACATTAGACCTCCAGGTCTGGTTAACGGTGCTGTTAAAGAGCCGAACGCACCAGAAGCCAGGAAACACACAGAGCTGCAACATCTGCAACATCTGCTCAGTGTGAAAGTGTGTGACCGTGTGCGAATGTTTGGAAAAGTGTGTAAGTATGTTAAAGTGTGTCAAAATGTGTGTGAAACTGTGTGTAAAAGTGTGTTAAAGTGTGTTAAAATATGTAAGGGTGTGTGTAAAAATGTGTTAAAGTGTGTTACAATATGTAAGGGTGTGTGTGAAAGGGTGTAAGAGTGTGTGCGTTCTGATCAGGAACATGGAGAGAACCAGAGGAACATCTTTCTGATGACCTCATGAGTCAGAGCGCTGCTCCTCCAGTGACTCTACGTCACGTGTCATAACTCTGCATGAACCTCAAGCTGTCCAAATGTCTTCAGCGATCAACCGTCCTCTCTCTCAGCGGACAACACTTGATTCTCCCAGAGGAGGGATGCCTGCATCCTCTTCCTCGCTCTGCTGCAGCAAAGGTCACATCCATCGCCGAGAATATTGACTGCAGGGTTCAGTTACACGCAGGTGAAGGTGAAAGTCCGCTAAGCTTCTTCTGACTCAGAATGTTGAAAACCCAAATGGAAGCCGAGTATTTTCAGGACGATCTGAGAGTAGAAGAATGTGTGGCACTCGAAGAGGAGTTTTCACGTTTCCTGTTGGTATTATTAATTAGTATAAATGGTCTTTAATTATCTCCCCTACTTCATTACCAAATGCCTTTAAACATTCAGCAACACACACAAAATTTTGATTATTCTTGTTGTTCAGTCAAGTGAAGTCAGCTTTATTTATATCTTCATTTCAATTTTATTTTATTTATATAAAACCTATTTACAAGTTATCTCAAAGCACTTTTGAGAAACCCAGTGCATGACCCCGATATGCTATAAATACATATGTGTGTGTGTGTGTGCGTGTGTGTGTGTGTACACTTGCATTTAAAATGAAGTGTTTCACAGAACAAAAGATGGAACTTAGTAAAACACATTATACAAGATAAGTAGTTTTAATAAAAGTCTTACAATCCTATTATATCATGTATATTTGACTGGTTTTCTCGTTAAATAGCTACTGGTTGTATTGTAGTAAAATACGTTAAAAGCAGAGCATCATTACGAATTTAAGGACTCTGTATTACTGACGTGTTGCCAAGAGACTGGCAGTAAAAGGGGAAATGTTGTACACTTTTGAAGGTGACATTTAGGGAAGTAATGAGTAAACTAGAAAAAAAAGCTGTGGACCTCACATTTTTCAGTTCTTCAGGTAGATTTTTCAATATCATTTTGTTTTGAATCTAAGAAATTTGAACATTTGTCCATCTACATGCTGACATTCACTATCCACAGCTTTAGAAATTCAGTTTGTGGTTGGAAAAAAGTAATTTCAGACACATTACAGGCACTGTAAGCAATTTCTGGTAGACATTCATGATATTTGAACAACACATCAACAAAACATGGAGGGCTGGCTCCTCCCTCTCTCCATCATTAACGTGAAGCCCCTCCCCTTGTCCGTGATTGGCTGCAGCAATGTTCTTTATGTTATGGGAGACAGGAAGGCTAAGCGTTGTCTAAAAGAAAGTTACACATAATTTTCAATTTTATGACTGTTTTATTTCAAAATGTTGGAAAAGTTTACATTTTGAAAAAATATATATTTTAAGTTAAAGAGTCACAATTTTGATTGCACAATAAAACATTTTGATTGTTGGGAAAAAAATCTTAATCTTTCAAAGTTCAAAAAGTCAGCATTAATTTTTTTAAATTCTGATTTTACAAGAAAAAACTGTAATATAAGTATAAAAGTTTCAATTTAGCATAAAGGTTGTAATTTTTGTCAAATCTGAGATTTTATGACAAAAATTCACTTTTTTAACGAAAAGATGTGATATTACAAAATTTGCCATTTTACAAAGAGATTTGTTTTGCTCTTGTTGTTTTTTTTTACTAAAAAAAGATGCAATGTTGCAAAGCTTGTCATTTAACAACAAATTTGCTATAACAAGAAAAAAATAAGGTTTTAGAAATTTGAGATTACACAAGAATTTTTTTTTTTTTTTTAATGAAATTTAAGATTTTATGACAATTATTATTATAGCCTTTTAACAGTGTAACCATGGTGATGATGTAGCCCTTTAACGGTAACCATGGTGATGGTGTGGCCCTTTAATGGTAACCATAGTGATGAAATGGTGATAAATGATGATGAATTGAAAAATGTGAACATTTTTTATTTTATTTTCTAATATTCCCACCTTAATGGCTCTTCTACCAGTAGAAATTGGTGAGTAATCTTGATTCATAAAACCATGACCTCTTTGACCTGAGAGAGTAGTCTCCAATCTACAAATCCAGTTTAAGTAGATTTCTAGAAGCTTTTCTATTAACTAATGACCTATTTTTTTCTGGTTTTACTTGTGTCCCTCGCCCTGGTCCATTCCCTCCTAACCAGGTAATGGCAGCGTTCCTGCTGTTTATTTCCTGTGAGATGACATTTAAAGAATTTGTCTCAAACTCTCTCGACTATTAAAGAGACACAGCTGCAGTTTCTGGCCCCTGACAAGTTGCTGAAGTTACTGATTTAGGAAAGCAGCCGTAACGACTGCTTTGTCCGCACTTCGCCATTTTCTGCTGTACTCTTGCTTTTTTTCCCCCATGATGAATGCCTTCCTGTCTTCCTCCTCTCTGATGAAAAAAAACTGCCTCCATCCGTCTCTGCAGGTGATCCAGGCAGTGTTCTTCGGCCTCTGTGTCCTGATCGACGTGTCCAGTCTTCTGACCAAAGGGGGGGACAGCAGGGAGCAGGAGAGGCAGCTGAAGAAGCTGATTTGCCTGAGGGACTGGATGATGGCCGTCCTGGCCTTCCCCGTTGGAGCGGTGAGGAGACATATGCACGAATGACAAAAAGTCCCATTTTACAACAAAAGTCCCAATTTAATAACAAATAGTCCCATTTTTATGACAAAAAGTCCAGAATTTTATAACAGAAAGTTTCAATTTTACAACAAAAAGTAAAGCATTTTACAACAGTCCAAATTTTATGTCAAAAAGTCCTGATTTCATGAACAAAAGTACTGAATTTTGCAACAAAATGTCAAAATTTTACAAGAAAAAGTCACATTTTTACAACAAAAAGTCCCCAATTTTACGACCAAAACAATCCATATTTATCAAGTCACGATTTCATAACAGAAAGTCCCATTTTTACAACAAAAATTCCTGATTTAATGACAAAAAGTCCCAATTTTACAACAAAATGTCCCTATTTAAGGGAAAAAGTCCAGATTTTACAACAAAAACTCCCATTTTTAAACAAGTCCCAATTTTAGGGCAAAAAGTCTCAAATTTTACAACAAACATTGCTGATTTACAACAAAAAGTCTTGATTTTAGGACAAAAAGTCCCAAATTTACAACAAAACGTTGCAACAGTACAAACTTGTGATTTTACAACAGTCCAAATTTTCAGTCAAAAAGTGCCAAATTTTGATATTTCAGACAGAGAAATTGGGTATCCAAAGCTAAAAAGTCAGAATTTTGTGAATCTGTGATATTAATATTAAGTCACACAATCACAAGTTGATATTACAAAGAAAGATTTTGTAATTTTAAGCAAAAACCTGTCATGATTGTAGATTGTATGAAAAGTTGTCACTTTCTCTTTTTTTTTTTTTTTACAAAAAAAGTTTCAATGTTTTGAAATCTGCTAATTAACAAGAAAAATGAATGATTTTAGGACCAAAAGTTACACAGTAAAAATTTGTGATTTAAAAAGAGCAAAAATTCTCTAGACGTTTTGGTGCAATAGATGAGATTATGGTTCACGCCCCCACACTGCCTAAATATTTTCTCCAAATGTCTGTATGTGTTCAACATAATATACTTTATCTATCTGTAAGTATGCGTTACTAAAATAAAATAAGTTCTAATGCAATTATATAGTTCACATGTGTCAAACTAAAGGTCTGCAGGCCAAATCTGGCTTCACTCGACTCCATGAGTGGCATTGAAAGTTGAATAACTGAGGTGGAGAACAGCTGGTTTATGTCAGGATTAAGTAAACGCTCGAAAAACATTTTATCACTAAAAGCTGATCATTTTGTCAAAACCCATAATTTTGGTAAAATTTAATTCTTTTATGACAAAAATTTGTGATTTCAGGACAAAAAGCTAAAGTTATGAAAAATTTGCAATTCTGCTACTATTGTAACTCCCCCCCCTTTTTTTTTTCTTTTCTTATTATTTGTATTTTTGTTTGGTTGCTTTTGTGTTTTTACAGTTTTTCGGATGAATTCTGCTGGTGTTACTTTTGGTTTGTTGCCATGGTTACTGGGCAGAATGATCCAGAGAGAGGATGGAGGCTGAGTGGAACAGTGAAAGTGCAGATGTTCTGCACAAAAAAACAAAACAAAACACACACACACACAAAAAAAAGAAAAAAACAAAAACAAAGTGTGAACACTGGACTTCAACGTTGCTTTGTGTAAACAGAATGCAGGAAATGTTCTGGAGTCTGGAGTATTTCTTCACACCGCCAGGCTCTGACCTGTCTGACCTTCAGGCTGTTCTCACATACATGAATGCCTGAAAACTACCAAACCCTGTGTCATCTGGGGCCACATCATCACCATGGTTACTGTTAAAGGTCCACATCGTCACCATGGTTACTGTTAAAGGGCCACATCATCACCATGGTTTACAAAATCCTGTAAAATTTGCTAATTTTATCATATAACTGATGTTTTATTGCAAAAGAAAAATGTGAAATTGCAAATTTGTAAAATAAAAAATCACATATTTTTATTACAAAAAAGTAAATTTTACAAAAATCCCAAGTTTTGACAAAAATGATCAACTTTCTTCTGTATAATCCTATTTGTTTACTAAATCCTGACTTTCTGACTTAAACCAGTTGCTCTCCACCTCAGTTATTTCACTTTCTGAACTGAACTGAACTGAATCAAACGTTTTCTCAGAAATTAAGTTTATTATTGTCTTCAAATCAGGGGTCCCAAACTCGCGGCCCGTGGGTCATTTGCAGCCCACATGATGTATTGTGGCCCCCGACTTGATATCAAAGTTTAGTGTTTGTGGGGCCCACACAAATTTCTCAAACGCACCTTTTTGCAAGTCGTTGCACATGCCATGCTTTTATATTTTCCCCACTCATGCAACTTCAAATTAAGAACAAATAAATTCTCTTCCTCTTCTTTTGCTGCAATTTCAAGAACTAACCAACTAACTAATGTTGTTTGGGGAAGTTTGTGATCAACGGAAACTTGGATAAGATAACTAAAAATATGTCTCTTCATAACACAAAGGTCCCATTTACACACACACACTCAAAAAAATAAAAAAAATAAAATCACCAAAACTAATAGTTTGGTTGAGCTCTCAAATGGGGGGGAGGGTACTTGCGGCCCCACACTCATCTAGACTCGGCTACAAGTGGCCCCTGGGTAAATTGAGTTGGAAACCCCTGCATTAAATGCTCTCGTGGGCCTGATAAGATGAAGAGGAGGGCCTGATTCGCCCCACGGGCCTTGAGTTGGACGCCTGTCATGTGTCTCCACACACACACCTGTGTCAGTAGCCAGCTGGACCTCTGCCGTGTGCTTCAGTTTACATGGAAAACAATAGGAGAGATTATCAGCACGGCTCAGGTCCGAAACTTATCCCAACTGATGCCGCGGGACTCTGTCTTCCTCGTATAATGCACGTGCGTGAGCGTGCACGAGGGTGCAGGCAGCAGAAAATGTGGAAGTGTGTGTGTGTTGTGTCCAAGTGTGTTACCTGTAAGCAGAGAACGTGCCCTATACTGGAACTCAGAACAGGTAATTCCATCCTGGTTCTGCAGAACCGGTTCTGGCCTCCATCCAGAGATACTGCAGACGGTGTCAAACTCAAGGCCCACGGGCCAAATATGGGCCACCACTTCATCTTACCTGGTCCACGAGAGCGTTTAAAGACGATCCTAAACTTCTTACTAGAACATTTCTGGGGAAACGTTTGATTCAGTTCTGACATGAAAAAGTGGAGTAACTGAGGTGGAGTTTTACAACAAAATTAGATTTCTTTGGGGGGGGGGACGATATTGCAAACTTTTTCAACAAAATTACTGTATTGTACGACAAAAAAAAAAAATGCAATATTGCAAAATTCCATTTCTGAAATTTTCTTTTATAGGGGACTCATTCATGATTTTAGTAAAAAAGCATAAATTTTATGATAAAAGATGTCTTTTTTTTTTTTTTATTTGAGATTTTCAGGCAAAAATTCACTTCGAGATTTTTTTTCTTTTTTCTTTTTTTCTTTTTACAACCAAGTCCAGGAACTAGCAGGAAATCTGACAACATAGCTGGTTGAGAAAATAAAGAATAACCATCCCTTTAATGGTAACCATGGTGATGAATTAAGAGCTTGAAACCTTTGACTTTCTTCTGGAGGTTTGTCCAGAAGAAGTGGACAAACCTCCAAATAGACGATGGGAGAATCGTTGTGTGGTTTGATGAGTCTGGATTATGTTCAGAAAAGGATTTAAGTATTCACTGAAACCAATACCTCAGTTTTGGCAGAGTTGGTGAGTCTTCCCCAACGCTGATGTTGAAATTGGAGCTTCTCTGTTTGGCTCTGGTTGATGACTTTGTGCTGGTTGTCCTTCCCTCCGTCTTTCTCCAGTTTGTCGTGTTCACCTTCTGGAGTCTCTACCTGTACGACAGAGAACTGGTCTACCCAAAACTGCTGGACAGCTTCATACCACAGTGGCTCAACCATGGCATGGTGAGTTTGGACTCTTTTTGAGTTTTGTTCTTTTACTCTCTTTTATTTTCTTTATATTTGCTCCCACTTGGTACCATACTTAGGAAGCATGGGATTCAGTACCAGTGTTACGCAGATGACAGTCAAATTTATGTCCCCCTTAAAAAGAACGACTCAGTCACTGCTCTAGTTAAGTGTCTTGACGACATTAAGGCCTGGATGGCTCTAAACCAGGGGTAGGCAACTCCAGGCCTCGAGTGCCACTGTCCTGCATGTCTTACATGTTTCCCTCCCACAACACACCTGAGTCGAACGAATGGATCACCATCAGCTTGTCATCCAGGTCTGCACAAGTATGTTAACGATCCATTCATTTGAAACAGCTGTGTTGTGGTAGGAAACATGTAAGATATGCAGGATAGCGGCACTCGGGGCCTGGAGTTGCCTACCCCTGGTCTAGCCTAACGTTAGCCAAAGTAATTGTATATTTTCCATGGAACTCCATATCAGAACTGAAGATCTTTGCCCAAACCCAATGAAACCTGCCAGTTTCGAAGAGCTTTGGGCATAATTTTTATCATTTTACTCGGGCTTAAGCTTGCTCTACTGCTTGCACTGTAAATGAGCAGTCAGCTCGGGTCCTCCTCCTTTCTTCTTTTCACTAGCCTTAGTGTCTCTGTCTCATCCATATGAGAGTCAAACCAGGTAGTTCTACACATGAATCAGAGATTGATTCAACCAGGTTTCAGGAAAACACATAAGGCTGTACTCACGGTATACTTTTTGAGTCTTCACCAATATATCCATCTCATCGCATTTGTTGGGCAGAGAGTTGACATTTCCCATAATGACAGATGCCACACATCCTGCCACTCAGGTGCAGTAGTCACAGACATCTGCAATTCCGTCCATCAACTTTCTCATCACCACCCTTCAGCTTCCACGATTGTTCCACGGTGGAGCATATAAAGGACAGCATCATCCACTCCAATGTGTTCTTTGTATGCAAGCTAGAGGGGATCAGGTTGTTCTTTGACATCAAGCCTCAGTACGCGTAGAATCAGCCGCTCCAAGGTTTTCATGATGTGCAGTGTAAGGGCCACTGGTCTGTAGTCGTTAAGTTCAGCCGGACATTTCATTTTAGGTACCGGTACAATACAAGATGTCTTCTACAGAGCCGGGACCCTCCCCAACTGTAAACTCAGGTTGAAGAAGAGGTTGAAACAGTTGGGCAGCACAGTCTTTAAGCAGCCTTGGACACACACCATCTGGGCCAGCTGCCTTCTCAGAGCAAAGTCTCCCAAGCTCCAACCTCACCCCCCATCTCAGTGACAGACAAGGGTGGAGGCACAGGTGTGACAACAGGAGCAGCTGCAGCAGTGGAGATGGACACATGTGTAGGTGGAGGAGGAGCTGGTGGAGAAACAAACATGTGGAGCAGAAGGAGTTACGGTGGAGATGCATCCGTGTTGATTAGAAGGAGCAGCAGTCTGTCCACATCACCCACTATTGGCTGTCGTTTCTTTTTGTTGTAGCCAGAGATGGTGTTGATTCCTCTCCACAACTCCTGGATGTTGCTGTTCTGCAGATTTTGTTCAATTTTCTTTTTGTATTCCAACTTTGCCATCTTCAATCTCCTCTTCAACTCATGTTGCACCTGTTTGAGATGTTCTTTGTCACAGTTTCTAAAAGCTTCCTTTTTCTGGTTGAGGATTGCTTTTATGTCCCTTGTGATCCAGGGTTTGTTATTGGGGAAACATCGTACATCTTTGTAGGTATGACTGTGTCTCTACAGAAGTTGATACTGTCAGAAAAATAATCAGCCTGACTGTCAATGTCTATAATGTTCCCGTTTGTTTCCAGCAGCACATTCCAATCTGTGCATTCAAAGCAGTCCCTTAGAGCGTTACTAGCCTCAGGTGTCCACTACTGTGAGGGTAGTTGTAGGCTGACTCAACACACAGGGTTTGTAGCAAGTCTGCAGAAAAAAACAGGTTGTGATCCGATCGGCCCAGTGGTGGTAAGGCAGAAGCTCTATAAGCATCTTTGACATTGGCGTAAAGCAGATCAAGTGTTTTACTTTCTCTAGTAGGACAGTCAACAAACTGTGTAAATCCAGTCAGGTGGGAGGACAGTTTGACATGGTTGAAATCTCCAGATATTAATACAAGTGCCTCAAGGTGTTTGGTCTGTATCCTAGCAACAGTTTCATGAAGAATTTCATATGGAGCTTGGGCAGTTGCCTTGTGTGGAATGTACAAAAGTATTGGTATGATATGACTGAATTCTCTTGGTACATAGTATGGTCTCATACCAACTGCCAATAATTCAATATCTGGACAACACATCCTCTCCTTGATAGTAATATGGGAAGGACTACACCATCTCCGATTCACAAATAAAGCCAGTCCTCCTCCTTTCTTCTTTCCACTTGCCTTAGTGTCTCTGTCCATCCGTATGAGAGTGAAACCAGGTAGTTCTACACATGAATCGGAGATGTTTTGATTCAACCAGGTTTCAGTAAATCACACAAGGCTGCACTCATGGTATACTTTTTGAGTCTTCATCAATATCTCCATCTCATCGCGTTTGTTGGGCAGAGAGTTGACATTTCCCATGATGAACGATGGCAGAAAGGGCTTATGTCTCTATATCTCCAGTGATATTGCCCCCACTTGTTTTTATTATTGCTTGTTTTGAGTCTTAGCTTGAACTAAATATCTGTGCACAACTTAACACGTGCTCATGGATTTTAGACTGCAAGCAAACTACTTTCAATCAGAGCGTGGTTAGTATGGGACTAAAATAATGGCAGCTTATTTTGGTACTGAAATCAAATTTGGCACTCAAAAATAAAACTTCAACTGAAAAGAAAATCATAAACATTGAAATGCCTGCAGTGAAAAACAGTTCTGGTTACTGAGAACCTCTGTTCAAATATGGAGCCCCACTGATGACAGATATACAGTCATGAACATGAATAAAACTAAAAAAACACTCGGAGAGCGCAGACCTCTGCCAAGCAGCACAGTTCCCCACATATTGTGACTTACACCTAAAAATAATATTCTTACATGTGCTTTATTTATTGGATTGGATGCCTTGACCATGTAAACATACACTTAGCAATTGGAATTGTATTGATATCATTATTAGTTCAATAGTTATTTGTGAAAATCGACATTTCTGTAATGGTGGTTTTCTTCTGGATCCAGCTCCATAACTATCATAGATACATCAAATTTGTTAACATACTACAATTTGATCATTTCTGTATCTTCATTTGTTACCTCACAGTGTAGAAAAAGATGAAAACCTCCGACTTTTTTCATGTTCCGGATCTTAGTATACAGAATATTCCAGGATCCGGATCGGACTTTTACACATTATTGATCCTGTCATGACCATGTCCCGTATTTTTTTTGCCAAACATTCAGAGCATTTATTGTGGAGATAGATACACATATCCTGAAAATGGCCCTATCTCGCAGGAATAAAGATCCTGGATTCAGACAGTGATCCGGATTACCTCCAAAATTTAATAATTTGTTCGCTGTTGCAATTTGGACACATCCCAAATTTTTTATGAAAATCCGTCTATAACTTTTTGAGTTATGTTGCAGAAACAGTTCAGTTAGAACCCTAGCCACGTAGGCGCAAAAGAAGGAGGTATGAGTCGGTACTCTGACCGAGTGAAAAACCCTTAAAGCAGAGGAGGGCTGAGTCGAGCCAAGCTGAGTAGGTACTAGTGGAAAAGGGCCATCAGCCAGGAGGCGTGACACCTGCTTCAAAGCTGCGATAGGCTCTCCCTGCAGCCCCACCCCCTCAAACAGGCCTCTCCAAGCCAGAACAGTGACAACTGAAAAAACAAAACAAAACATAGAAATAGGATCAGTGTTACTTTTTAAAAAGTGAATGTTATTTTCACTTCAGTGTTTGTATTTTATGTTTCACTGAAACTTTTTTCAATTTCAGTCCTTTTTTTCAGTATCCAAACATGTTTTCACTGCAAGCGTTTTAATGCTTATGTATTTCTTTTCAGATGCAGTTTTAGTTTTCAGTGCCAAATTTGATTTCAGTACCAAAATAAGCTGTCATCATTTTAGCCCCAAAAGGATAGCTGGAGCACTTCTGCAGAAAATGAGAAACCGGATCATCATGAACATCTCATTGCAATGCCTTGAGTTTATAGAACAACATTTAAGTTCCTGCAAGGTTCATCACAGCCCCCAAAAGTCCAGTGTGGATGTGAGAAGGAAACATCGTGTTGAATCCTGAAAAGTCTCAGAGAGATAACTGTTTAATCATTTGTGTGTTTACTCTTGTTGTTTTCCTGTCAAGGTCTGTTTCACATGTACGTGACTGTTGTTGCAAAAGCAGAAGAAATCAAACCACAGTGAAAGAGAAAAATATGTGCAGAGATATCTTTTCTTTTGTGCTGTGCAAGGTTTAAAATGAGATGTTTGTGATCACATTTCCTTTACGGGTCCACTGGGACATATTGAGTCTTTATCATTCATTCATTCATTATCATTTCACTGTTTGGCATGTGTTGTTTTCTTCTTCTATCAATCTCATATGTATATTACATTTCCACGTCGTTGGTTATTGTCATCATGTAAATAGTCAATTGTTCACATGAACACAAAAACACAACCTTCGATCACAACCTGCATTTTTTAATTTAGTTTTTTTTTCTCTATATTTATCTGCTATCAATACATTTTGACACATAAAAGTAAGAAATATGTGAATGTGAACATTGTCTGCTGAATGTAAAGTACATTTGTTAGCTGTTACATGAGCTTGTTTTCAACAGTCCATGTCTGTCCTTTTGTGACTGGATCTAAACCATTACTGCACCACAGACTCATTGAGCAGGTGAAGTCTGCACACCAGTAGCTACTGGGGCCGAAGAACAACCTCCAGTTTTGAAAAAATTAGTTTAATCTGAAGTGCTTAAATGTGCAGTTCCTTGAACAGCCATTAGGGGCTGACTCCAAATAATCAAATTTGAGAAGGGGCATAGCATTAAAGCAACAGCAGTAGGATTGTGCTCTTTAGCACCCCTCTCTGGCTGAGAAGTGCAATTGTTCATTGTCTCAGTGATTACGTTGAAATCTATTATGAAATAAGACATGAACCAGTGAGCAAACACAGAAATTACAGCCTAATATCAACCAAATGAACAGGACGTAGAGGGCATGACAAATATATTAATTACTAACGCAGATTTTTTTTCTTTTGATTTTTTTTTTTTTTAAGTTTTTCAACTGCTCAACCAGAGGGTGCAAAAGATCATAATCTTAAGGTGTTTCTTTAAATGACAAGTTTGCACGTAATTTAGGACATATTGTTTTTTTTTTTCTTTTTCTTGTCTCTTTTTTTATTTTTTTGAGTGACAGTTACATTGCTGTCTAAGTTCCACGATTAATTTATTCGATGATGGTCCATCCAATGTTTATTATCCTTTATTCATGTTGGAGTCTGTGCTAATAGACTATAAATGAGTTAAATGTTTCAGTTTTTTTACAACAAGTAAAATCTTATTGTCTTTGCCTGTTATTTTGAAGATACCAACTTAAACAGTAATGTAATGTAATGTTAGTTTTTAGGACTGAAAGTGGTTCATGTGGTGTCTTTTCTTTTTATTTCGGTGCCATAGATGAAAGTCACAGTCTGCTCAACGTAATCTGTCCTTGAGACACAGACCAAGGAGTCTAAAAGACATCTGAGCAGATCAGAAACAGCATTAGAAACACGATAGGTGAATGGGTTTGATCGGAATGACTGTAAGGTAATCTCAGTTAGCACCACAGGTTAGAAGGAACTAAGCTAAGCTAAGGACCTTTCTCTGTGGAATTCACATGTTCTTCCCCTCATGGTCCAAAATTATGTTTGGCATGTTAAATGGGGATTCTTAATTGCCAACAGGGATTATTGTGAGTGTGCATGTGGGCCTGCAATGACAACCTGTCCAGGGTGCACACCTGCCTTTTTGCCCCCAAGAGAGTTGGGATGTGCTCCAGCAGATCCCCGTGACCCTGCACAGGAATAACCATGCATATGTAATGGATGGATGGATGTTTCATGAGGGAGCACCTGATTTAACTTTCCAAAAACCAGCTAATGACCTGAAGAACCCCAATGGAGAGGAGAGGTCAAGGCGAAAAGAACACGGATGTTTTTCCTTCACCATTCCTACGTTCCAGGATATTTGGTTACACCCTTTATTGCCAGTAAGCAGGTGAGATAGAGAGAGAAAGACGCAGCAGTTGCAGCACAGGAATCAAACCTTCAACCTCTGCAGGAGGACAGTATTATCTGTGTATAGGCTGTCACTGATTACCAGTTTGTTATTTTAATACTTCAGAAAAAAAGGTTATTGCAGTGTCTAATGTTGCATTTGGTCATATAAGAACTGAACTTAAAGCTCAATTTATTACATCAGAGGTGTCAAACTATCTAATGCTGAGACACATCATTGCCACAGTTGGTAAATTAAAAAAAAAAGAAAATAACTTTATTTCAAAATTTGCAAGATAGAAATGTTTTTGTTTGTTTTTCCAACAATCAAAAACCGTACAATCACAAATGTTTCAAAACTGTGACTTTATAACTTAAAATTTCTAATTTTTTGTTGGAAAATTTTGGACAGAAAGTTTCTAACTGTTGTCAAATTTCAGATTTTGTATAATTTCAATTTATATTCTTAAAATAACAAATTTATGTTATAAAAGGGTTTATTTTGCAAAAATCTAAAGTTTTAACGAAAAAAAATAGCAGTTCTTGTGTTACAAAAGCTTTTGCAAATGTTTGCTAAATCATGACTTTTGGTCTCCTTTAAAGTATACTGAATGTCACAGTCTTACATTCTTCTCAGCAATCACGGCAGATGTTTTATATATTTTAAAGCATTCATAGAGTTACACTTATTGGCACACAAATAAAAGATAAACATGTGGTACCTTGACTTGTGACTTGGATATTTCAAAGGAATTGTAATTTATCCCTCATGGAGCGTCAGAAGATGTTGTTTTTTTTTTATTTAAATAATGTCATGTTTAAGCAAGATAGACAAGGAGAAGTCAGAGTCTAATGTCAGAGTCTTTTAGAGGAAGCTTTTGTTCTTGATTTGGGATGCTATCAGTAACGAGGCTGACTTCACCATCTGCACTGTGGATCCAGCTGCAGCAACAGCGTGGTTGAACTGATGCCAGGTCTCACTGTCGTCGTTGTGTTTGTGATGCATGTTTTCTAACATCCTCTGCTCTCTTTTCTACAAGGTGCCTCAACTTCTGTCTCAAAGAACTGACCAGTCAGATTTCCTTCATAGTGACATAAGCAAATGTCTAAATCTTTATATTCATTGTTACTATTTTAATTCCATTAAATTTCATTTTGCTCTGTAACATGCAATTCCCAGCGGCCTACTGGTCTCAGATATAAACATTGCCCAGTTTGTATTCAGTTGTTGTACTGCATTCCCCCCATGTTGTCCCACTTCTGCTGCCGCTCTACATTTAGCTGTTCAACCGAACAGAAAAACTTTACAGAACTGGGTTCTGAATGTGTTGTCCAGCTTGCTTTCCCTTCAGCTCCTGTTGTTTGTAGTGAGGTTCATGATTGCATTTCATTAATTCTTTCCACTGTGAGACTGCGTGAGAGTGAAACCATGGGCATCTTTCAAAACTTAACAAATTATGTGTTGCATTGATGCTCAGACAGTGGTGGGGTGATAGTCCTATTACTTTGGTGGCATAATTTCTGCTTTTACATTACTGTAAGAGCTGCAGAAGGTGCTGCAATAATTTATTTTCTGATTGCTTTTTTCTTACTAATAAAGAAGATGTTGGAAGGTATTAACAGAGAGTCTGGATTTGATTAGTCCTTGTGCAAGGCCTCCTGTGAATGGAGCTGAGCGGGACAGGCTGCAGTGCAGAGCTGTGATTGCTCATGGCTCTGTCTCCGGTCCATGCATTGGTATGCATGGCCCTCATATACAGGTGCTACTGACACTGATCCTCATTTTGCATGCTAATATTTGTTTTTCTCTTAAAGCAACGCAACGGAACTTGAAACCCTCCCCAAAAAAGTTTCTAAAATTGTTTGAGCAGTAGTTCGACTTATAACAAGACAAATCGATGTATGCCACAGAGGACAGAGTCAGATAGTGTCCTAGCCTTGTTGTTATTCCATGAGTGAGCCTTTATTTGTTTGTTTTTTTGTTTGTCTGTTTTTTGTTTTGTTTTTTTGTCTGTTTTCCACATTCTGTGCATTTGAGTTTGGTTGATATTAGGCTGCATTACTAAAGTTTTTCGTTTTCTCACTGGTTCATTGTTTATTTTGTAAAAGAAGCCAGAAGTGGAGGTAGCAGACAATTGCACTTCTCAACCAGAGAGGGTGCTAAAGAGCACAGTCTTATGTGGCGTGGCCTTAAATGAGCTATGTGTTAGTTATGCTAAATTAGCAGATCATCTCCCCAGTTGCTGTGACTCATGAGCATATGCTCCCATTGAATGGTTTAAGGCCAAATCAAATCTTGCATTTATTCATTTACAGGCATTAAAATGTTCAAATATGTCCAGGGGGTTTCTGGGATCAGCCTGGGTATATTCGCTTTAAGTCATCAGGGGTCACTCAGTACCATAAAATCTGTTGTGAATAATGCATTTATTGTAACAAACAGTAAGGACAAGCACAGTTGAAACACTTCAGATATGCTTCAGAGCTCTTTCCTTTCTTGGTGAGAAACAAATCTCTCTTCATACAGACATTCATCTCAGCAAATCAGCAGAATGTTGTTAATTTAGCAGCTCTCTGCATTTGTGGTATCACGGTTTCACCATTGTATGAAAATGTGTCATAACACTTGTGTTTGTATATTTAATAGTGTGCAATGTTGTTTTACTTTAATCATTAAAAAGGGCTGTATTGTTGTCTTGTAGAGTCAGAGCTGAGGGTTTTCAGCAGAGATTAGACTCAAAACAACAACACAGCCCTTTTTTGTATGTCCTATCTTTTATTTAGCTCTTTCTTTCTCATTTAGATATATACAGTGTGAAATCTAACACGACTCCTACTTCAATGGTGCAGCTAATACAACAGTAAGACATTTCCTACGATGTCTCACGGGGACAAGTGAGGAGTATTAGACTCCAGAACTGATGTGTGTTTGTTTGTTTGGTTGGTTTGTAGGAGACTTAGAGTTCCAAGCTCGCATTCCCAAATGTCCCTGTCCACTCTCCGAGACACACATGCTTGTATACACCAACATTACACCCAGCCAATTTACAGCCCAGTGAATCTCCTGACTGTGTTTGCAACAAAGTCCAATTGGCTCCTTTCCAAAGTACTATTGAGCATATTCTCTGTCTCTGTTTTCTTTATTGTCCTATCAAGACATTTCCCCTGATAGCAAGCCTGTTGCAAGTGAGAAGGAGAGAAATTGTATCTGGGTAATGAACTCACACCTTCCTCCTTTTTCTCCACCAAGCATTCGACAAACCCCAGAAATTCTGTATCTGCTCTCCTGTCCCCACATGTGCACACCACTGACAGGCTTCAAGATGATGTTTAATTTGTGCAAAAAGTCGGATTCATGGAGTTAACAGTGCCCCAAATGAAAATCCACTAATTGAAATTTGGCTGAGCAGTGAGACTGACAGTAGCAGAGAAGAACAAAGACTTATAGACTGAGAATAAAGGCTGGGAAAGTTGGATGGGGAGAATAATCAATAAAAATTAGTGGAGTCTGTGTTGTGTCAAACTAACAGCTTGTTCTTGTTCAAGGGGGACAAACTCCAGAATGTTGGGTAAAGCCAAAGCCAGATTGACGTTCCACTTTACTGAGATTTAGTGGGTCTACGTGGATTTGAGTGATCCTTTGTGCAGTCTGTCACTTGTCATGGTAATGAATGAAAGATGACAGCTTCGGTGCCAACCGTTCTCACTATGGTCCACACTGTAGAAGGCGGCCAAACTTTATGACAAGGGCAGCCAGGGGATCTAAATATGACAATATCTGTGGCCTGAATTTATCCTTTCAAGGAAGAAATCTTTGTGGCACATATGATATCAGCCTTTACATATACAAGTATGAAGAATTTCTAATGTCACTGTTTCTTACATGATGTACTCTTATCAGTCACACTGGCAAAGCACCAACAGAGTAACTGACTATTGATCATCATGTTACAGTGAAACGTCCCACTGGGAAACCACGGCACCCTGTCATTCATTTGGATGCGTCTTTGACACGTACCACTTACCTGAATATTGCTGCAATTTGACTCCCATATGACAACAGCTGCTCAGAAATGAGAGAGTGTTAAATTACCCTCTAGACTCCCTGGTGATCAGTTCGATGTAGCATCCACCGTGTCTCCACCACAGTCCAAACTGGTTGCTGATGATAAAGTCTATAATGTCCACAAGTGGGATTAGTAAAAGCTTTATCTTATCTTATCTTATCTTATCTTATCTTATCTTATCTTATCTTAGATTTTGTTTTTTAGTGCATTCAGAAAATAATATTCTGAACATAGTTGTGTCTTTTACATTCCTAGGGATTTATTTATTGTTGCACACTCTGCAACACCCCTAATGCAAGCCTCCAGCCCAATTGTCATTCTGTAAGACCACGTTTTCCCAGGGATGCTACAGATGGAGCCACGACCAGGTTCTGAGAAAGCTAGTCGAGGCGCTGGAGGGGCGTAGACGGGATAGCAAAGGGTTACCACCAGCAGGAAAACACATTCACACCAGCTTTGTCATGCAGGTTAGGGGGAGAAGAAACATCTGGCCAAAAGAAACACAGAGGCCATTTTCACCTGACCAGGAATGGGGCATGAGAGTTCACCTCAACGGGCAGCTCTGTTTCCCAGTAGAGATCACTGCCACATCTCTGTGTACTGACATAGTGGTGTGGTCCACCAAGGCTCCTCATCAAGCTCACAATACCAGAAGAGGGGATCGAGGCCAATCACGAATGAAAGAAGGCCAAGTACTCAGAGCTGACTGAGGCTGGCTGGAAGACTTCCATCTATCCAGTGGAGGTTGAATACCGAGGCTACATGAGGCTGTCAACCTCATGCCTTTTGAGGGATGCAGGGGTAACCAGAGGGAACCTAAAGAACCAATGAGCTAGCAGAGGAGGCAGAAAAAGACAAATGCTGGGGGTACAAACAACCAACCCTGACAACAGCTGCAAGGGTGGGGGTGGGGGTGGGGAGGGGTGTTTGTCCCTGCCCCTGCTCTGCCACCAGGAGACATTTCAGGGTTAAAGGAGCGAAACGTTTGTGAATGGTGGTTCCTGACCCATGAGCACTGGAGGAGGTGCGGCCTAAATAAGAAACAATCATATAAATTATCCCAACTTAGGTCATATTCAAACTAAATAAAAACATGCATTACAACATACAGAGCATGTCAATCATAATCTCAAAACTGATTTAAATTCTGGACATGAAAACACCTTAATTGCAATAAAACATCTGCAACACTGAATGAGCTCCAAATGCAGCAGTTGTCAGACGTCTGAGGCGAACGCAGCATGTCCATTAGCATCTTCAGCTGTAAAAATAAGAAGCAATGCTTTTTGAAAAACACTCAGAATGGTTTATGAGATCATAATGCTGACTAACCTGCAGTTTGCATCAAATACTGGAGGGAAGCTGGATGTGAGGTGAGGTGAGGTCACGGATGTGACATCGATTAAACCATGATCTTCACCACAAAACCAGAAAATCTAGATATTATCCGATATTAGTGTCCATGTGAACACACACACACATGTGCATGACACACTGATGATTTTATTTTTATTGTTTGTGTCAAAAATTCTGTTGGCTTCCTCGCTGGAATGTGGGACTTTTCCACTGACGTGCACGACTGAAAAGCTGTCTGTAATACTGACAGGGCTGGCACTTTGATATGAATAAGCAAACAGTTACGGCAGATGCTTTATACATATTAACTTCTCTTTCAAATCCAACTAAGATGCGGTAAGAGATGAGGGAAGGCGTTGATTCAGTCTGATGCTCACTGGGCTCTTGTCACTGCCACAGAGGAGAATATTACTCAGTGATGCTGTGCAGATGACCAGATCTAGCCCTAACTGCATCTGCTTTGCTCTCCTGCTGCTTGCTTTTACTTTCAAAGTCCCATATGTGTCTCTCATTCTTATCTTTTCTACATGTTATTACCTATAAGTGAAAGGACATACTCATAAAAAATCTAAAAGCATATAAGGCAAAAGAACAAAAGAATTCAATAAAATAAGTTGCTTTTAAAAATAAAAAAAGTAAAATTCTTACCCAGTATTTCCCAACAATCCACAGTCATATGCATAAATTTTCTATTTTATTCTATTTATTAGTGAATTAAGCTATTTTACCAGTCAGATATGACAAATTAATCACCCAATGAGATATTCTGCAAAATGCTATTTAATTGAATCTGATAAAAGCTAATAATGTCAATTGTCTAAAAGGTGGTAGAGTCTGTATGCAGGCAATGATAAATGCTAATTAGCGGTGATATGATTTAATTGTACTCAGCATGGGCTTGTATTTAAAGACCTTGAGCAGATAATTTAGCCTTGAAAAATGAAACTGAATGCAGCTCACGACTGGATGAGAAGTGTTTCAAGTCAAACTGGAAAAAGGGGAAAAAGACATAAAACATGACCAAGGTCACAAGCTGCACATTATTAGGTGGGTTTCTATTGCATAGGGTCCAGAGTTAAAACCCACCTGGCTGGAACTGTAATTAGGATGATCTCCTCCTCCATCTTTTCAGAGTTGGGGACTCTTGTATCCAACATGGCAAAATAACACGAGCTCTGATTCCAACTGAAATAAAAGAAGCGGAAAAAATTAAAGAGAAGAAGAAGACCAGAATGATCAGTATGGAAGGAGCTGAGGCGGACCGTGAGTTGCAGTGGAGGTCATGAATGAGAAGACTTGAACTTGAAGAGGACATCAAAAGGGCTGAACATCACCTCCTGCAGACACCAACCCTAATGAGCAGCAGGTCAACACCTCATCCCACCCAGCAGTGTTTTTAGGTATCTGCTGAAGTACCGAACGCAGGGCAGAATCTTCCAGAATATTCTCACTGCGGGGCTATTCTCACTATTCTGGACCTTAACTAACAGACACCCACCTAAGTATACTCATTTGTAGTCATTTATTCTGTTTTTTTTGTGTTTGTGTTTGTGTTTTGTTTTGTTTTGTTTTGTTTTGTTTTTACTTTCTTAGAAATCAGTTTTTGCAGTGCAGGGTGTGTGTTGTCAGCAGAAATATAAAATGTTCAATAGTATCTGTTCCGGGTTTCAGTGACAGATACAACTTTCTTCTGTGGATCGGAGTTGTAGTTAACATTGATGACTGGCTGGTCTGGAAAATTAATTAAATCCGGCATTCAGAATAAATCATGTATGTAATCTGTCATTTATTTCAATTATATATCTTCCTTGAAAATTCATTAAAGGACCATGTGCTTTATGTCACTTACATCAAATTGAAAGATATGTGCCCTTTAAAAAAAATATCCCCGTTTTAATAGTTGATAATAATGTATTTGCAGCAAAAGCATTGTCAGTGATCTTTGAGGGCAAAGAATAACATTATACTAAAATAATCACACATTAATCAAAGCTACTTGTTCAGTCATGAATCGTCTAGGCCAGCACTTGTGACTGGCAACAAAATTATAATCCAGCTCATTTTTACAAGGGAGGGACGACTCTACATGCAGATCTGAGGAAAACTGTACAAAGGTTCAGCTACAAATGGAGAAAGGCAGCTGCAGCAGGAGACATAAACACTCAGATTCATTATTACAGAACAGCATTTCATTCAGTACAACTGCAGGCAACGGCAGGTCATGAAATCAAATGTTGAAATAAAAATGTTATTTATCCCTCAAAGCTGGCAAAGCTTTGGTCAACTCCTCTCTTAGAATTATACCTTAAAATGAATCAAGATAAATTTGAAGCAACGAACAGGTTAAATACATAAATGTTTGGTTTGATGAGTACATGTCAACTATACTTGACACAACAATTAGCTGTAATGTTTGACGACAGATTAAGATAAAGCAGAAGTCAGGTTGGACTCAAAGGCTTGACATGTGGATGTCCCACTGCTTATACTGGGGAATGCTGCTTACCTGCTACTTTCCTGTTAACCACAAAACACATGCCTGACACTTCAACAACCGTTCTTCAACTACGGGCTGAGCAGAGCTTCATGACAGGTGAGAGTGCCGTTGGCTGTTTGAAGGCAAGCTGGAGATCAAATAACCCACATCAGCCTCACAATATCTGCTGCATTTTGTCTTCTTCTGTAAAATCTATCAAAAGGATGTCAGGCTATGTGAAGATGAACATCATGGCACCTGACAAGTGAAGAATGAAGACAGTGAGGACCATCGACTGGACAGCTGGGGCCCATAATACTTACAATGAATACATACATACCAACACTGTGGCTTTTACACATAAAGCATTTATCGTCAAGGTCAAACTAAAAAGCAATAAATTACAAATTTGTACCAAGAGTGTTTTGTTTTGTTTTTATTCTGACATAACGCCAAAGTGTCTATTTTGTTCTGTTCTGAAAATATACACTAAAAGAACATTGTTCAAATTTAATACTCACTCCAGAAACTAAATGTGACGGAATACAATAGAGGGGTCTTCAATTCAGTTCAGTTTGCTGAAGGATTTTAAAGATGATAGTTTGTCTCCAGAATCTTTCACGGTACTGAGGTCCAGATCACAGTTTCCTTCTCTAAGCTTTCACGTGCAGGCGTCCTCAGAGTGGCCTTATCTCACACACATTCAGCACTTGTTGACTCACCGACAGTAGAGCAATCCTCACCTGAATGTGAACATCTTCTGTAATAGATTCTTCAAAGGACTCTTAAGTTTCTAGGGCTCATAGTTAGATTTTTTTTGTTGTTTTTTTTTGTTTTTTTTTTTCCACTGCAGCTGCCACAACCGCTTCTTGGGTTCTTGATGAAGCTACTTTACTTTTGTTCGTCACTGCCTCACGCTGCAGCTCAAACTGCTTTCACTTAAATCTGTAATTAAACATTAGAGCATGCTTGTTGTGCCAAGTATACTTGACATGTACTCATCAAACCAAATATTTATGTATTAAACCTGTTTGCTCCAAATTTGTCTTCTCTTGATTTATTTTCTGGTGTAATTCTTGCAACTGTATGCAGATGTGCTTTTTCAGTCTTTTGGTTTGACATTCTGCTTCCAAGCTGACAACCTCTAGGCTTTATATCCATCCATCCATTATCTATACCCGCTATTTCCTGTGCAGGGTCACGGGGGTC
>JBAMYA010085356.1:0-22636 GCA_037176975.1 Arrhamphus sclerolepis | reverse complement strand
ATAAAACTAAACACATGCTGATAAACCCAACTGTTAGACGAATCTAAAAATCATCAGTAGTTTTTAAAACACTTACTTGTCTTTTTGTCCATTTTAATGTCTGTGACCTGTTAACAAAAGAATTTATTATCAATTCTGTGTTATGTTAAGGCTAAATATGGTGCAGAAGAAGTCCACCTTCATACATAAAAAGCATACACAAATACATAAAAAGTAAATTGACTATATTACTGTTACTTTATAGACTAATTAAAAATAAAATAGCATAGCAAAGTACTTTTTTTTATATAACATCGAAAATAAATAAATCTATTACTTCTCAGGATATTTCAAGTGTAATGAATGCTCAATTTACGTTTTGATTTACTTTTTTTTTTAATTAACTGTACCAAAGTCATTTCAAATCTGAATATCTTTGGATTAAGAAAAATAATAATTTAAGAGAAAGGTTCCCATTTCATAAAAAGTCCACAGTTCCATCTAATAGCTTATTGTCAGTAAAATAAATACTCATCAAACTTTTTTAATCCCATCAGCAACAATAAATGCCTTCTTTTGAACTTCTAAAGGTGTTGTTTTTGGGTTTGGGCAGCGAACGCAGTTTTTAAAATAGAACAGGTTGTCTCTTCTAAATTGCATTAATGCCATGTAACTAGTGTGAGTGGGTCACACGATCATACCTCTTTACTTCCTAGCTGCACCTCTGGAAGGAGATGACTGCCTCAAACTCATACAAAAGGATAGAAGTAATATACCTTAATTAACAGATATAACTGAAATATTTTGTACATATATCTTTTAAAAGGCCCACTACTGATCTACAATTACAATTATATACGTTCATGCATCTTTTGATCACAAGAAAAATAACTGTATGTATAACACAGTCATAGTGTCAAAGGTTTTGGCTGTTTATTCTATTTTCTACACAGCTTAAAACCATCACAGGTTTTGGATTTTTGGAACTTAAAAGAACCCCAATCTGAGGTGTCAAAGTGAAGGAGTTGTTTAAATGTAGACTATGTGGTTTTTGAACAGCAACGATTGTTGCCAATCATAAAATCTACATTTTCATTGAGGAAAACAGGATTGAAATGCACACATGTATTTTGCAGGGAAAGATTTGGAATTAAACTGGTTAATAAATACTTTAATACGCAGTTACTCACAAACTAATCTCTTGTTTAAAAGCTAAAACGTGTTGACAGGACTCGAAGATAAAACTATGAGGAAATTAATCATGGAGAATAATCATGGAGATACCTTTGGAGCCGTGGTTGCTGCTGAGTCAGTCTTTACACCCTTCCCAGAAGGCGTTCGTTGCCTCACTACACCAACTTTAAACCTGCAGTCCAAGTAAAAGACAGAAAAAAAATTATATAAGCAAGTGTTGTTGTTTTTTTTCAGTGATTTCTAATATTTTTTTTTCATAAGTATAAAGTAATACACATACCGTTGAGCATTGGGTGGTGGTACAACTAGAAGCAAAGAACAAACATAACTTTCAGTTTTGATAAACAGAAAACAAAAGATAAGCAGTAAACACTTCAATATGAAAACACATCATTACGTCATACAGATGTAAATTTAGATAGCATTTGTATAAAAATAGATGATAATGAAGAAGTGACAGGTCTATAACTTTTATACAGGTAGTTTTCTACTTTTCCTCTGATGGACAGGTAGCTCCTCGAAGTTATTATTAACACGTCGTTCAAGAAAAGTGATAAAAAACACGCATATTTCCATATTACGTAAATGTACAAAGAATCCAAGCCAAGCAGTCACGTTAGACACGTCAGGTAAATGACAAAAAAACAAAACAAACATGAATCCGCCGTGCTAGCATGCTAACGCTAACACGTCAATTTAACGTCAACAATCGGAAACATTACAGGGATATAAAGCGGTCCACAAATAAATACGACTAGTTAAAGGTACATACTTATGAGAGAGTCTTTCACGCCGTGGGCAGCAACTAAAAAAGTTGAGATTAAAAACAAGACTTCCGGTTCGACAGAGGCAGAAATGAGGAACAGGGGAAAAACTACATCTTCCTGCTTTCTGCGTCATGACGTCACGAGTCAAAGCTCAAGCTCATTTAAATACACAATCGCCCAACCACGATATACGTCTGTATCTTGGTTTCTCTCTTTTAATTAATTTCCTACTTTTCCTCACCATTATTTTCTTTGCAACTCCATCTCGTTATTGATTTTATGTAAGGATATTACCCTGTTGCTATATCTGTGTTTGATAGGCTACCAAGTATCTGTTAATTGTTTAAGTTCAATATTTATTTGAATGGAAAAACAATAAAATGAAATATATAAATTCACAAGCAGCTAGAACTTTACTTAATATGAAAAAGATCTGGATCTTTGTCGAATGAGCACTGAATGTCCCCTTCTCTTTACTGTGAAAATCCTTGTGGTGTGAATATCCTTTAACTGTTGATATAACTTTCACTGATAATAACTTGTTCCACACAATTTGACAATACCTTTGGTGTATGAAAGTTCAACTAATAATTTTTGCCGCTGTTGCTCCAGGTCTTTGATTCCTTCAGGGTCGTGCTTACACAGAGTCCTTGCTGAGCAGTTGCCTTGAAGAGCTAACTGGAATTCTCCCATATTGAACAAGGCTTCACAGAAGCGGTAGTGACCCTGCAAGCAGACCAAGAGGTTTCCTGTGAACCATCATGAACATATTTACTGCATGGATCAAAAGTAACAAAACTACATGATCAGAAAAGAGGAGGACAAGGGCAGTGTAATTTGGAAATGACAACAATAATCTGAAGGTGAAACTCTTAAAAAGGTCAACATAAACTAGCCAATTGTCAACATCTTTATGACACACCTGGGTTTGGCCCTGGTTAAGTCCAACTCCAGTATTAAAAAGAGTATACTAATGTTAAAAAAAGAAGATAATCTAAAACACACTGAGCTATTGTGCACCAGAGATGGTTTAATAGTGTCAGTGCTGACGTCAATGGTTTACTCAGATCATGCCAGGCACCTATATGATGAAAGAAGGCCAGGGCTCATTTTGTTGCAACGACACCCTGATTACAATAGTGATGACTACCTTTGCCCAGTGGGGTTTGATGAGAATTGCGCGTTTTCCATCACCAAGTGCTTTTCTGTAAAAAATAAATGATAAATCATGTATGAACAGCAGTATTTTTTTTCCATCACTTAGTTCATATTTTCATACATTCACAACTGTAAAGTGTATTTAATTCATATCCCAGATCAAACGCAGAGCTTTGGATAAGTATAAAGCAAAATGTGTTACATATTCACTGTACATAAGATCAACAGACTTCAAATTTAATTACTAGTTATTTTTTTATTATTTAGAAGAAAAAAAAAAAACTTGAAAACATTAAGGAGAAAAGTGGTGAAAGAGATGGTGTCTTGAAAGGAACAAAATGCAAAATATGTAATGGCCGCAGAAGTAAACAAACAGAAACGTACGCCTGTCAGATTTTAACAAGGCAAGAGAAAACTAGAACTCATGAAAACAGCAAAAGAGGATAGAGTGAAAATTATAACTTTAATTAGATAACTACTACGCACAGAAAAATGCCAAATCCCAATAACATGTGCACCAGTGGGGTTACTTACATACGTAAATTACTTACACATTTACATCACCTAATTCCAGCCAGCATAAGAATTGGCAGCCACAGCTGAATATTTATACTGTAAATGCACTTTTCAATGATGTTGTATTTGGATATCATCTCCTTGAAGCTTAGTAAGTACATTTGACAGTTGTAGCCCTTGTTGAATACTTATGGAACATTTATGCAGCCCATACATTTCATTTCCTGTAAATTTAATAGTTAGTCTGTTATTTATATGCAACACAGCCTGTATCACTTCATAATCCTCACAGTAGACAGTTTTGGTCCATTTTCATGGAATTTAGCTTGTGCATTTCATACACCGGACATTTGATAGTTTAGTCTCCTGTTATCTTATATGTAATATAACCTGTACATTTGAAAATCTTTGTTTCACATCCTGTACGTTCCCTGACTACTACTTTTCATTCCCTTAGCATTCATATTTATATTTCCTGTTACATAACCTGTGCAGTTTTTGTGATATATTCCTTTTATCTCTCTAACCTATACCTTGATTGATATCAAGCAACCAAAAATATTTTAATGGTTTTCAAAATGCTTCAGCATACGGGTACAACACGTTTATGATGATGTATTTGGAATAATTTCACTTCTCTGAGGGAAACATAGACTCCATGTCTCCTATAAATGTAGAAATACTTTCACATATTAGTACTAGAAAGATGATTAGACAATCTGCTGATATTGTAAAAATAATTTAATTTACAATGATGAAATATTAAGACATAGATTATTTGATGTGATAGAGTGACAAGAATCGGGTTCTTTAAACTATCCAATATATTCCAAATTGTACTTACAGATATTTCTGACACCGGATATAACACAGTGCTCTGTTTCCATAAATTATGTGGTTGTCAGGGCTGTAAAGAAAATAAATTCATGTCAGTTACACAAGAACGCAGATTCAAAGAGCTATTATGCAAAAACCAGAAGTATTTTACGAAATCTGTCAGAAAAGGTTGTGTTTAACAGACAAATTTAGTTAACATGAAGCAAAAATACCCTTTGTGACTTTAGAATTCAGATTTGTGTCTTTGCCTGATTAAAAAACATGAGTAATTGCTTATTAGATTAACACAGGATGAGATGTGACTTGTAAAATCCAGTTTTAGTGAAATATTTTCATTTGCAGTCACCCACTGTTGTTTAATTCAATTCAACAATATTCAAATTAATAACAGTTTTAAACCACTACAACCAGATCAGATTCTTATTTGGTAATCATGCGATCTGATGGTTCACATTCATGTGGTCCCATTTGTCAGAGTTTCCTGTGAACATGACAGTCCTTTTAAACAGCGCACACTTGCACCAAATAGTTTGACGTAACATTTGAATCAACATTAACAGAAAACATCTGCAAAACTATACTGGAATGTAGATTTAACTGATGCATGATAGAAAACAGATGGAAGCAGTGCAGATGCTGGCAAAGACCTACTTGAGACCAATTTATGAAAAGACCAAAGAGATTATTTATTTTTAGATGCACTGCAGATTAAGGCCAATGAGAAAAAGCTCAGTGAATGCATACAGGCAAAAATCCACGAATGAATGATGTCCATCATCACTGATGTTGCAATATGTTAGAATAACAGAATTTTTCTTACTAAAATTTGATGGCTTTAGAATAAAATTTGACAGCTTCTTCATACTGCTGCTTCTGAAAGCTCTCATTTCCTTTCTTCTTCATTTCTTCACTTTTCTGGTGGAGGAATATACAATTAAAAGAAAAAAGAAAAAAAATTAATTTCAAAAAGAAAATAACCAAAAAGATGTAACATCAGAAGTAACTTAAAAATCTGGAATGATAAAATGCAATCAATTGCATGCTCCCTTTATGATGATATTTAAGTTAATGGTTTCACAAACCCTGCAACATATACCAACAAACCACTCCAGGTTATTTTAGAATATACTTATTAAAAAATAAAAAAGGAAAAACAGCTCTTTTCATGATTTCATTTTTTTTTAAAAACAAAATGAAAACTCATTCAAAACTTATTGCCCCTTGTTTCTCTTTAGAAATGTGGGACCAAGAAATAATAAAGTCTAGGAAGGAAATAACTTCCTCGTTGTGTGAAGCAGCTAAGAATCTTAAAATTTTTCAATGTAATTCACAGTCTATAAACTACATCTGTATACAAATGTATGACAAACTACTACAAATAAGAGAAACTGATCAACAAATTAATATAAATGTGATACATTTATGTCTGTCTGCAGGTCATGATGCTGAGTCTTACTTCAATGAGGTAGTCATCTGGTCGAGTCAGCAGCATCTTCAATGTCTTCTCCTTCTGGCTGCCCATATCCTGAACAAATTTGGCAACTGAACAAAACAACAAAAGGGATCTTTTAACCTTCACCAATTTCTAAACACCGTACTGCTTTCAACTATAAAAAACAAAACAAAAACCATCTGAACAAAGCTGAAATAGGAACTGTGTGACTGTATCTTACACTGTGTGAAGATAAAGTGCAAGGCTGTGAAACAGGTGGGCAGACTGCCAAGCTCCCTCAGCCGCTGCCGTACATTGGCATCTCCACTGACCTCCAACAACCTTAATGCATGGTCAAAAACATCTGCAGAACCCTGTTGGAGCAAAGCCTCATTGGTGTATGGAACAATGCATTCATATAATTCTCTTTCCACATTAACTTCTAATTACAATGGAAATATTAACAGTGGCTCATCAACTGCATGTGAGGAACTGTTAATGAGTAACCAGAGAAATGTTTTTTTAAATAACAAAAAAGGAAACACTTTTATATTCCTTCTTTCTCCAAATGTTGAGAATTTCCTGAACCAATAACTAATGTCCTAGACATCCTTCAGACACAACACCAAACGAGTGTGGCATAACAGCTACCATTAGAACCCGGTTTAATGCATGGAGCTGTTGTTTCTATAAACAAAAAAATAAATGATACTTTATGACCCACTGTGTGCTTAAAGCAGTTGGACTTGGACTTGTTTAAAGCACTTTTTATATATACAATGCAACCATATTACTGTCAAGACCAATTACTGTTGACAACATGTTGCATATTCAATGTTCACAATGACTCTGACCCCAAAGATGCTGGTAGATGCTCTGACCCCACTGTCAAATGGAGTCCCCTACAGAGTTAAAAAAGCATGCCTGATATTTAAAAAAAAAATTTTTTTTGGAGGCATTTAGGAATAGTTTGGGAGAAACAAATGATTCCAAGAGCATGGTGTAGGGCACAGGGTGTCTTCATTCTAAAGGAGAAAGAGTCATTGGACCTTAGCCAGTTCTGATTGATTTCTTTGTTGAATATAGAAGGGAAGATTTGCTTCAGTGTTGTTGCTCAGATATCTTATATCTTGCAAATGCATTTTGTGAACATTTTAGGGTGCCTGGGATTGTTGTTAATTTGATGAAAGCATATTTCCAGGAAATTAGATTGTGAATAAATACACCAAGTTTCACAATAGACTGGCAGAGCTTAGAGATGGGTATTATGGCAGGATGCACAATTTCTCCATTAGCCTTTACAATGGCAATAGAGATAATTATCAGAGCTTCCAAGTGGGTTGTAGGTGGGGAGAGAAGTCAGAATGGGATGCAGCTCCCACCAGTTAGTGCTTACATGGATGACCTGACACTGGTCACTACAACAATTCCATGTACAAAGAGGTTATTTGAAAGGGATCATATGAACCCCAAGTTGGCTAGTATGAAGATTAAGCACAGTAATTGTATGAGTATATCAATACGTAGGGGGAAGCTAAATGATAGGAAGTTAGTTATTGGTGAGGAGGAAATTCCAACACTTAGTGAAAGGCCAGTGAAGAGTTTAGGTAGGTGGTACCATGTTGATCTGAGTGATGAAGAGCAGGTAGAGCAAGTTAGGAAGGACGTTGCTGAAGGTCTGGGTAGAATACATAAGTCAGAGCTTCAAGGAAAGCTGAAAATGGTTGGCCATTCTCAATTTATTTGAGGAAATGGTTAGGTGTTCCTGTGTCTCTAAGCAGTATAGCATTGTATGGTAAATGAATTTTGCAGCTACCAATATCTAGTTTAGAGTGTGTGTTAAGTGTACCAAGTTCAGGGCAAAGCTGTCGTTATCTGAGAGAGGGAGAAATGCAGGTGTGGTAGGTCAAGGAAACAAGAGCTGGCATGTTTAGAAGCTGCTAGTGACTGGTAGTGCGGGTAGTTTTAGGTGGAAAGTTGGTTGTTCCTCAGGAAATAGTTTGTATTGTTTTAAGGCCCAACATAGTTTTGTGGTCAGTCAGCGGATAGTTTATTTAATTAAGCTGACAGTTTCCTGGGAAGATTCAGCGGAGGAAAATTGTGAAAGGAGAAAAACTTAGATATTAAGACTTGGGGCAGAAACTGTGCAGCAAGGATGGAAAATGAGGGTGTGTCCAGTGGAAGCTGCATGTAGAGGTTTAGTAGACAGATCAATGCTTTCATTATTGAGGGAACTGGAAATATGTGGGAATAGTTTGAGGGAGGTGATCAGAGAAACGTCAGATGAGGCAGCCACATCTAGTCAGTGGCTCTGATATGGAGAAAATGTAAGTTGTGGGCCAAACTTACATTCTCACAATCCATAAAGAAGAAGGAGTGAAGGCAGAGAGAGAGATGGAGTCTATTTTAGGAAGTGGGTGTGGCCTATTTGAATCTCTTTGTCTGGGTCATACAGTTAAGTTTGTTTGCTTCTGCTAGGTGCTAAGAGAAGATAGTCTTGACATTATCGCTACCTGGAGCTTGCATGTACGGATCCTGGGTCTGATGAAGGTGGCAAAGCTGTTTTGGCTGTTGCAGCTGTTTTGTGGGCAATTTTGCAGCTTAGGCAATGGAGGTTGCTGTGCTGGTGATGAGCAATGAAAGCTGGCATTAGGGGAGTGATTTTGGGATGCCAGAAATTACTGTTTAGCCTCCTGGAGGTGTCATGTGACTAAAAGAAAACACAGACAAAAGGAGGTTCCCACCTGAAGACCCAGAAACATGTCGGTTATCACTGCTCACAGGGTAGATAGCTATTATTGTAGCAATGTCTTTTACGGAATGATAATCCTTTTTTGGAGCACAAGTTTCTTGTTTATCCTAACTTTCAAACTTACCAAATTAAACATGTTACTTATGATAATAACATGTTCTGAGAAGTCCTTCTTCAACTGTAACAGAGAGAGAAAAAAAGGTTTAGGGAAAAATGAAAATGGAGAGAAAAGACCACTAGCTAGCCTTAATTTTTTTTTAGTTGGTAATTTAATCAAATACAATTGCTTTAGGGGTCAGCTTAAAACATCATGTAGCCAACATTATTGAACAGAATGACAGTCATGGTCCTCTCAAACACTATGACGCATCTCCACCATCATTTTTCTGTTTCAGAATAACACCAGCCAAGTGTTCTGCAGGGTATACTGGACAAAAAGAGTTCTTTATGGTACCCTGACATGTCATATGGATTTCTTTGTTTCTATGGCAGCAACATATCTCCACTCAATCTGTTTGTCAGCTGATTTATGTAACACAGCTTTTCTACTCGGAGCACCAAATAAACAACATTTGCACTCATAATGCCAATGTATGAGTATGTCACAACATAATCTGACAGCCACAGTGTAAAGAGAGATAGTTATTATCAATATCTTGTGCAAGACCTAATATTATATAAAGTCCAGTTAAAATAATTGTTAATCTGTGTGTCCATCACCAGCTATCCTGGTGAAGTGTAACACACTTTGGTTGGCAAATCGAGCCCCACATGTGCATGTAGGCATACTGCGACAAAGAAAGGAGCCTTATTAATAAGCTTGTTGGTGCTATTGCACTAGGCTGTGGCTTGATTTGGTGGGTGGGGGTAGAGGGGGGTGCGTGCATAACTAAACTCTAGGTCACATATGTCAAACTGAAGGCCCATGGGTGTAATGTGGCCTGCCACTTCATTTTATCTAGCCCGAGAGCATTCAAAAACAATCATATGCTTATAACAAGACGAAATTTAAATGTGACTGCACAGACATCAAAAAGTGGAAAACTTTTTTTTTATATATATATACTCTTTATGGTCCTGGAAGGAAATCTGAGTTTCATTGCCATCGACTGTCTTTTTCCAGCCTCTATCCTTCAGCAATCAGTTCTGAAGTAAAGACTAATCGGCCCTTTAACAGTAACCATGGTGACAATGTGGCTCAGGATAAATTAGTGGCCCAGGATAAATTAGTCTGACACCCCTGATCTAGGTGGTCAATGGAAAGACTTAAGCAACCCAACAGGACTTGGAGTGCTGGGGCCATCTAAGGTGCCTTGATTGTTTGGCTGATATTTGGATGTATTACTAAAGTTCTTTGTTTTTCTCACTGGTTCACAGTTTATTTTGTGATAGAAGCTGGGAGCTGAGGTCATGTGGCTGACTAACAACAATATTTACAATGGCGGTAAAAGACAACTGCGCTTCTCAACCAGACGGGAGTGCTAAAAAGCACAATCTTACATGGTGTTGCTTTAAAAAGAGACAAAAAAAAGTAAGAAACAAAACTATGCAGACATAAGCCCTTAGCCTAGTGTATATTTTATGTTTATTTCTCATCCCGGCTCATTTCATCTCAGTTTGAGCTCATGCATTATCCACAACTCCCTAAAATCCCTATAATCAAAGAGGTTTTACGAGTATTACTTCAACTTACAGTTCCTTTCTCCAAGTCAAAGAGGATCGTTTCCACTATCTCGATCTTGCGCAGGTGCTTCATCTTTATGTCTTCACTGTTTCTACAAGGAGACAATTAACAACTCTTTACCAGTCTAAACAGTGATAAATGTGTTATTACCTTTGCTAATAATAACTATAAATTACCTTGAGCTGATTAAACCTATATCAATAGCCCAAGCTGCAGTACTGGTGTCTTCCGGCTGAAGCAGGATGGGAAGCCAGAAGACACAAAGCTTCATCTTATGTGTGGCATCTCTTTTTACCCCAACAGGGATGTTGGACCATCGTTCAAAAGTAGCCTCTGAAAAATAACACAATTACAAACAGAAACTTATTACTGGTTTTCTGGTACAGCATTTGAACTAAATATTCAAAATATCTGCATTTGAATTAGGTGCGAGTTGTGCTATAGAAGAAGAAACATTGCGTCTCTTTAATTAATTTCAGTAATTCTAAAATATCAGTTTATTTGCCATGGTGATGCTATTTACATGAAGAAAACTGAGGCAGTTAATAATTTTATAATGTTCCTAATGTAATAAGCATGTTGAAAGCATGACCAATGGAAAAGTTTTTCCCAGACTTTATTTCCACAGCTTTGAACACCTGTTCAGTTAGTACATAAACTCAATCCTTTGCTTCAATTTTCTCTAAAATCCCGTTCAGATATGCAGTTTCGCCTCAAACGACCGAGTGTGTGGTGACAGATGCATCAGAAGTCTGCTCTGTACACCTGCACAAAACCTTGTTTTTCCTTGAAGGAAAATGATGGACATGATGTCCTGACAGGCAGGAATTCGTCCAATCAGCACAAACACAATAATTCACCATCATCACTTCTCTCTCTCTCTGTTTCTCACTACTGTTCTCCCAACTCCATCCATTATCTATACTCGCTATTTCCTGAGCAGGGTCACGGGGGTCTGCTGGAGCATCCCTATCCCAGCTCACTTCAGGCGAAAGGCAGGGGTACACCCTGGACAGGTCGCCAGTCCATCGCAGGGCCCAACTGCATCCACCCATAATTAAAGTTAACGAGCATGAGATCGTATTGTTTGCCTCTGCCTACGTCACATGACGCATTGCTAACGGGAAAGAGGCTGCTGTCAGAGCCTAGCTTAACAGGGGCGCATTTGCAGTAAAATTTCTGTTTTACATAGTAATTTCTAGATATATGTTTTTAAAAGACTTCTTGTGACAAGGTCAAGTATTCATTCAGCTTTTGATTTAACCTGCAAGTTGCCCTTTAAACATTGTGCCCATTATTGTAATCTCCAAGTAGGTATAACTTAGAGAATTCCAATCACATTTTTTAAAATATCAACTAATAATTGTTATCGTCAAAATCCAAAAAAATAGAGATAAGATTTTTGGCCATATCGCCCACACCTACTTGAAATAGAAATTTGTCAATAAAGAGATCTATACCAGTTTCTGCATTTATGCATTTTTTAAGCATCTTTGCACGAGCAGCCGCTGCAGCTGTTTTCAGAATCTGATACGTACAAATTACGTGCAGAGGACTGCTCTTACAGTTTCAATTGAATACAGACCATAAAAAAACTGAACCACTGTTGATTATTATCAGTTCCTGCACAGCAACTCAGAAAACTACACATGCAACTCAAACACAATATACAGACAGCCAATATAAACTGCAGTGGAGCTCTCAAGCATGGGAATAAATGCCTGCTCAATCTCTAAATCAGGACTCTGCAGGAGAACAACACTGCTTAGGTGCATTTGCCCAATCAAATTTGGTCTGCAAGTAAATGAAGAGAAGCCTCGCAGTAGGGGTTTTACATTAGTACGTCACAAAAATGAGAACGTTTTAGACTGATGAAGGCTGTCAGTTAAAGTCAATATTTGAAATGGATGGTTGCGAGATCACTAAACAGAAATGCTTTGCAGGGAAAGAAATGCTTTCTGTTCTAAAGTAGCCTCATGGCAGTGTTCCATTTCTTCAGTGTCAGCTTTCTATTTGTATGCCTTGGATTTCCAGAGGTCCATACAATTTTTTTCTTCAATCCTAAGCGTCATTTTGAACTAAATGCAGCTGCACAACTTCTTTTCCTTAGATGTACCCACTACCAAAAATATTAAGGTTAGGTGGCATAAATCTACTATATTGGTATGTGTTCTAACAAAAGAGATGTTATAGTAAATGACAAAAACAGTCATGTTTACCAAATCAAATATGTAAATAGTGACTTTTTCAATGATTTTCTGCCCCTTGCGAGAGCTTTTATAATATATATATATATACACACAAACATATATGTATATATATTGACACACACATATATGAACTACCAAATGCACTTCCAAGGAGATGGCAGATTGACTATACAAGAGCACTTTAAGTTGTGCTTTCCTGTTCACTTACAAATAGCACTTTGCGCCACCTCAGCCTCTGCATATGACCTGCCTGCTAGAAATACATTCACAGCAAAGGTGCATTCCTATTTGATCTCCACCAAATGCAGGACTACATCCCAGCTTAACTTACAACCAAGTTAACGCCATTTAATTTGGACAGTTTGCAAGTTAAGAAGCCCTTTTGTCCCCACTTTCTGAATAAAAATAAAAAAAATCCAAGAGGAAGTACTGTAGTACAACCTACAGTCTTATAGTCCTGAATATTAGTATAAATAACTTTTTTTACCTGATGGACGAAAGGTGACCAGTGTATCTTCTGTCTGAGGTGAAAGAAAAGAAAAACAGAAGAGTCAGTCAGTGACAGATTTAAAATAATAAAAATACCACAAAATGTTGATTTCTTCATTTCTAACTCACCAGGTATCTGCAATGTCTGCTCTTCGCCCAGTCGCCACCGTGGTCGGTATCAGAGTCCGAATCTGACATTTTGTTCAACTCTGTAAAGACATTTGCGTATATCATTTGTCAGTTTCATGCATCATGCTTTGACAATCCAAACGTTTTATGGCTGTCAAAGAAACAGCATAGCATAGGTACTGTGCTATTAGACTACATTATATCATATTATATTACAAAACAAACAAAACTGAAAGAAGTTCTCAGTTCACTCCATCATATGATTGGTTTTAAAACCAAAGCAAGTCTGCAGTATGACTGACTGCATTATTTAGACACTAAAACCAAATATGATCGTGAAAAACTATTTCTCACCACCATCAACATTAGAGCACAGTCAAAGTCATGTTTCACTGTATGATTTGTCACGGGTGTCCAAGTACCAAAGTGCTCTATCATGGTGAAGCATCCCACTGAATTCAGACTGAAAACAATTAAATTGGTGTGGAATATTGTAGATTTAGAAACTGGTGGAATATTAATAAATTGTAATAGTATATCGCTGAAGTCCTGTACAATCGTTTCTAATGTCTTTAACAGCGCGAGTCCTGGATGAGTCAAATATGATAGCATCTGTATTATTACAATGCACTTTTAGTTCGTCTAATATACACCACTCACAAACGGTTAGGGATATTTGACTTTCGGGTGAAATTTCTGAAAAATGTAGAAGTTCATGCTACAGTGTAGGGTTTGGCAATTAATTTAATATTAATCAAAACCAAAATTCAGAATCAAAAATCAAGGTAATTGTGCTCATGTCATTTATTTTTTTTATTTAATGGCCATAAATAGATCTGTACTTTTTTTTTTTTTTTTAAAGGAAAATATTCCAGTTTTAATAGTTGAGTATATTTGCAGCAAAAGCATTGTCAGTGATCCACGAGGGCAAAAAACAAAACAAGTGCACAAAATAAAGGTTATAGAGCTTTTTAGGTGCATTCTGAAATTTCACCTGAGAGCTGAATATCCCTAGCTTTTGTGTACGCTGTATTTTAATGTCTTTAACTTTGGTTACTCAGGCATTTTTTTCTGCACAGAAAACACACCCATGCTGGACTGCTTCTTACCAACCTGACTGGACCAGCTCCAGTTCCTCATGTTACACAATCTCTTATTTCTAACATAACAGTGTGATTGATCACTGTTACCACTCCCTGGTCCTATTGTATTTTATCTATGTGGAACATTTGCCTGTGGTGCCTCTGTCATTTTTTTGTTTCCCAGTCTCCTGACTGGTGCTCCTGTGGCTCAGGCGCTGGCAGTGGATTGGTGCCGACTGGGTCGCCAATGTTCAATTCTTCAGCAGCAGCAGAAGCATCCTGTCTTGTCATTCACCAAAACCCTTAATTTGATACAGTATTGTGTGGGTGTTTTTCTTACGAAGTGGTAGCTTGTTTTTGTTCATCTATTTTTTTTTCTCATTTCCCTTAGTCTAAGGGAGTTAGGATGAGTTTATGTCCTTAATTTCCTCTTTTGGTTTTGGTGGCAGCACTGGGTTACAAAGGCAGGCCGTTTTGTTTATTTTGCAGTGAGTTCACTCTGAATTTTTGTGTTGTTGTTGTTTTTAAAGTCACCTTGTGAATGACTGCAAATAAATCCACTCACTATATTTGACCCATTCCTGGACTTTTGCATGGGTTTGGTGATTGAGAGGATGACATGCATCTTTCTGTATGTTCTGCCTCTTTTCCAGACAGGGAAACAACCACTGAATTTTGTACAAATGATCAGTTATCCAGGTCACAGTGACACCATGCAACTGACAACTGAACATGGAGTCAGATTGCTCCAAGTGTTATCCATTCATTCAAATAACATGTAAATCCTTGACCCTGCTGGGGGTTTTCAACCAGCTCCTGATACAAACCTAGACTAGCCTACTAGCCAACTAACCAGATGAGTGTAGCTAGGCCCAGACTATCCTGACATTATCTCCATGTCACTGCTCACTTTTGATTGAAGTACAAAAAAAACATAAGACATTAAAGGGTGGTAACCCATCCCTCATGTATGACGTGTTGTTAAAGCTGAACGAACAACAATAAGCAGCCCTAAACATGCCGAGTTTTAATTAGACTGAATTAGCTTTAAAAACGTGTAATTTCCAAACTGAGAAACGCTTATTTAAATGATAAAAACCTGCACCCTCCATCTGTTAAAAACAATGCTAGCATTGTAGCCTACGAGGACACGTAAGCAGTCTTGTTATTCAACAGGAAGATAACTTGAGGTTAATGTAATAACTTCAACTTCATCATATGTCTTCAGCAGCGTTTCCACTCCCGTTTCGACACGTTTTCCTCCTTCTCCATTGTTTAGACGCCTCGTTTCCGATCGCGAGTCAAAACAGAAATAATCGGATGTCGTTCGTGAATTTAAACATGGTTAAATAATGATTAGCAATCAAGGGTAAAAGACCTACCGTGGAATAACTCCCGTGACCTCTCAACAGTGAGTTTTTCTCGTCTTGTTCATCGTAGTGTGTCGATCTAAAAAGCCGTTTACGTACGCAGAAATGTGCGTCACTGGGCGTTTTTCTCCTCCGGGCCTCTCAGTGGCAGAATACAATCTGTAGAGATTAACAGCGCCCCCTACAGTCTGTCACGGGATGTATTTATTCAACATCATTCATTTATTTTACAAAGCCAATGACTTTTGTTTCATACATGACTTCCATTACATTAGTGTGGTATTCTGTGGTGTCAGTGGCAGGGAGACGGACCCTGGAGAAGACTCTGTCCATCCTGGACAACACACAGCACCGACACCAGAGGCATCAGACAGGGGACATGTTCAGCAGCAACACTCTTCACTGGGTGGCCAGGGAGGATCATGATCAAACCCAGATTCACTTGCATACCAGAAAAGCTTGCACACGAGCACATTACACACTTTTTCTCTATGTTTATATCTTTATTACATTTTTGCCGTAATGCATTGCACTATATGTTTATTATGTTGTTACTAATTGAGTTTGTTTGTTTTTGACATTATCCTGACTTCTGGCATCTATCTAGCCGCTGAAATACTTTGAATTTCCCTCAGTATTAATAAAACATCTATCTATCTGACCCTTTTCTTTTTTTTTTGAAAACACACAATGCAAAGGCCACTTGATCATTACATACATTTATGGATTCATCAATGTACAATTCCACAAACTGACTTTTGGACTCAATAGACTGATGTTTATTTGTATATGTGTGTCATTTTAATGCTGAATATTATTATTATTGATTTTATTTTATTTGATTTTTTTTGATTTACTCGTATTGATCCCCGTGGGGAAATTCTTTCTCTGCATTCAACCCATCTGGGCTGTTAGACCCAGAGCTGTGGGCTGCCACAGTACGGCGCCCAGAGAGCAGGCGGGGGTTTCAGGTGCCTTGCTCAGGGGCACCTCATCCATGGATGCGGACGTACAGAAGCACTTGTTCAGGCAATCCCTCCGCTTACATCATTGGTATCAGCCATGGATTGAACCAGCAGTTGATTGAACCTCCGGTTGCCAGTCCAGGTCTCTAGCAGATACGCCAAAGAACCCTAATATTATTATATTGAGTAGAATATATATCATTTCAATATTTTGAACCCCTGAAAAAGTGTATGTGACTCACATTTTTTTATCTTAGTACTTGATTTACTCTCAATTTTTTTCTCCTTTTTGTCCAATTGTATATTTTTACATGTATAATTTTTAAGAAATGTATAATGTGCATATTTTATTACATTACATCTGTTCTGCTGCTGTAACAAGTGGGATATCTAGAAGTCTTACTTTATCCATCCTGACTGCAGCACTTGAGCTTGCCATCCTAACATGACCTGACTTTGCATCAGAAAGTCTTCATCTCCTCCCTGTCTTTGAGTCCCGTTACCTGCCCCTGCTACTAGATGGCTTTCTTTTGATAGGATTTTTGTCTGATCTGAGTCCTGCGCTTTTGTGATGCACGGCCACAACCAAAGCAACTGACTGATGACAATTTGATTTAGCCAAACAAAAAAAAAAAGAAAAAAATCAGGACTGAATTCTGACATCCGAGTTAAAAGATGAAACTCTTTTTAAGAAATAAAGAAATAAAGGTGTTAAAACCAAAGAATACACTACAATTGTTTTTAAAAAGTACATATTTACCACAGAGAATGGCTACTGATCTTCTGTTTCTGATATTGTGGTCTTATAAGTGGCCTTTATAATATAACTCTTAGTTACAGAGAATAAGAAAATTAGCAATGAGTTGGTAGTTATTCAAACATGACAGCAAACATATTTTGCTATATTTTTGTACAGTCAGTTGAAATGTTTAATTTTGATTTCAGTCTAATTTGTCCTCAGCACAAAGTCATCTCTCTGCCTGAGCAGGCTGTGGAGGACTGTGCTAGGGTAAAGAAAAAAGTTCCTGTTGCGTTCCAGGTCCTGAGCATTCAATATACGAGTCACCAAAGCCTGTTGGATGGCTTCAGCCTCACAGGGATGATGCTGCACGTTGTGACTCACGTTTCTTTGAGGCTCGATGACTAACAGACCGAGTGGACCATCCTCTTCCTCCTCTTCTCTTTTATATCCAGCATAGGTGTTGAGTTTGTTTCTGTTCATGGTCCCTTCAGCGGTGCTGTTACTTGTGCTGTTGCTGACTTTCTGCTCATTGGGTCTGAAGTCTTCACAAGATGATTCTGTTTCACAGCCTTTGTTATGTCCCGTGGTTGAATTTGCTCTGCTGGTACCATTTATTTCATCGTCTGGACCGACCAGGCTAACATTAAAGACAAGGCTGCTGGAGGAGGTCACATTGGCAATGCTGGATGCGTTTGTTTGCTTGGGGCTGCTTGGTGCTTTGTTTTTGGGTTTTTTTGGTCTCAGAGCTTCAGTCTCCTGGATATTTTTGCGCAGATAGGTTGCGTAGCCTTGAAATAGGTGATTTAAGCCCGTCTTGTAGGACAAACGTAGCGACTCTACTGTTCCGAATGGCACAGAGTGCAGACGAACCTGTTGGAGGAAGAATAAAGATGTTTTGTCAGCAATCACCTGTAATTAATGTCTCAGCACATTGTTTTGTACGTTTAGTGCCAACAGGAAGCAAATGTTTTGTAAGTAGAGATGCAAAGGTGAAGGGTTGGGATGGACATGTTTGACTGGAGGCCAGACTTTCCTGCTGTCATAGATTTGTTATTTGTATTTTCATTACCACTCACTGACAACCAGTCCTGTCAGCCAGCTGGGAACATAGTAATATCACATAGAATACCTTTTTAAGTTGAAACGGATGTGTAGTTGGATACTGCAGTTTGCTTTTATGTTGTTGGACTGAAGGAATAAATCTTTTGTTGCTAAAATAAATAAATAAAAACAAAAACATTTCCCTTGCACAAAAGACAACTATAAAGCTCCCCCAACTCCCCCATGGGAACCTCTACGTCCCCCCAGCTCTTCTTCACAGTTGTAATATCCTAAAGCAGAAGGTGGTTTCAGAAGTCTCAGAAAAATCGAGGCGCCGTCTGAAGTAAACAGTTACTTTAACCGGCTGGACAGCAGGCAGTACACTAATGTTCTTTTTTTTTGTTTTTTTTAAGCAACCAGATTCCCTCTTTGAGCCCACACCATGTTGTCCTCAATGAGATATTAGCAGACATTTGCTGATTTAATCAGCAGTTAGTTTTATAGCAACATTACCATTCATTCAGAATGATGTAACTCGCTACAAATCAATTAAATATTCCCTCTGCTTAGTGATACTTTTTCTTTACATATTCAGGAGAAATGTTTGGAGACCATTTCTAAATCATAGAAGGTCTCACATTACCATTGATCCTTTGTTGGGAAGGATGATACAAATAAACTGACAAATTAAAGCTACAAGTCAGATACTCAATTGTTCTTGTGATAAAGCACCTTTGAGTTGTCAAAATATTGTTATTCAAACCAATGCTGTATTACATTTTATTTGCCATAGCAATGTTCTGCCATCATGGGGCACATATTTAAACTTTATTACTTCAGGTGGACCTTTAGCTTTTCATCTGTGTGTCCTGACCTGGTGGATTCTCATGTGCAGATGAAATGCAGCTCCTGTCAACCATTGCTGCATGGAGTCTGTACTCATTCTCTTCTTTGTGGTCATTCTCTCATAGTGGTCCAGAAGCTCAAGTTTCAGCAAGTTGTCATACAGCTCTGTAGTCTCAGCCATCTTATCCTGGCTGTTGGCGATGCCGGGGATGACGCTGAGGTAGTTGTGGATAATCCAACCAATTCTTGAAGACGCGCTGATGCCAAAAATCTTCTTGGCTTTGGATCTCTTTGTTGATATATGACCTTCTGTTGATCCTTGTGTTCGGACCTGATTGAATGCAGGAGAAGTTAGAACGCCTGTTGCTTTTGTTTGATGACTGGAAAGAGAAGTTAGATTTGAGAAACCATAATATTTAATGAAAATAAAGCTGAATATAGCCACTGAAACAAGACTGTTTTACCTACTTGTTGGGCAACCTGGTCAAAAATCATGGACAAAGCCAGAGCAATGACCCCGACTCCTCCATGGGAGACCCTGGTGTCCCCCAGCTCTTCAGTCAGGTTGAGTCTGAACGTCATCTGCTGCTCCCTACTCATGCTCCGCCGCAAGAAGGCATACCGGTGCTGCAGCGCTGCAGAGGAGTCAAGGGACAGGAAGGTGGTGAGGACAGGATCCAAGGAGATGTCAGGGATGATGTTGGCATCGCGAGCAACAGAGAACAGCTCCTGGACAGTTGCTGGAGAAGGAAGACACAAGCTGCGACCCGTCAGGATCATGGCTGTATCTGTCTGTCTGACCAATGTGTGCTGAGTGTTATCTGTGTTTATATGCCCCGGTCACAAGGATGTTATCTACATACCCTCTCCACTGCAGTGCTCAGGATTGTCAGTCTGTGCATCGTTTGTTCTTATAATAAATTATTATTTCTTCATACCACTTTTTTATGTTATGATGCTTGTTACAAGTAGGTGTAAGAAAGTTAAATGGTTGTGCACTATAGACTACAATGATATGAATATACCTAGTAAATGTATGGAACCTGACCAAAAGCTTTCAGTACTATGAATGTTTTAAGGGCAGAACCATAAAATATTGCCTCTAATGGAAAAATCCCACTCTCCTTTTGTCACAAACTGCAATCTGAGGGCTAGCAGGGCATTATCTGTGGCTCTTCAATGGCTGGAAGAGCACATACCAGGTCAATAACGCTGAGATGTGTTCAAGAGTAAAGGCATTAACAGCTTTCAAAGTGAGCTTCAAGATCTGAGAATCAATACAAGTTTTAAAATAGAGCCAGTGCAGCGAGGCAACGGCAGAGTTCAAAGTTTCAAAGCGTATATTTTGTTTTAGTAAAATACAAAAACACAGGTTAAAAAGCAAAAAAAACTACTGTATAAACTAGAAATACTCAAAATAATATGCTAGGTATAAACAAAAATATTCACTTGTGTGTTCTTGCTTTTTAGTCCTGGTAATGATATAAAGTTTCAAACATTGTAAGAAGAGCTGAATATAGAGCATTTTATCTGTCAAAGAGTAGAATGTATACATTACTTTTGTTTTAAGATCGCACATAACAGAGATAACCTTATTTTTGAGTGTGTTTTAATTGAAAAACAAGAATGAGGAAAAGAATTTAGATCAAATGTATTTCTATTCCTAAAGATAGTCTGTGAGATATTTAAAGGGAACCTGTTATTCTACTTTCATGGCTTTGCTTGTATTTTTGTTATTGAGCTCCTTTAGGACACGATTGCCAAGATTAAAATAAACATTGAAAAACATTTGCTGAACTAAACAGAACTACCTCAGCTTTATCGCTGTTGGTTTTAAGGAAAATTTGGGATTTACAAGAACGGAAAGACAAGCTGTGCAGAGTGCTTGTGTTTGCTAATTGATGGACATGTGGTGGTGCATAGAGTTCTGGTGCTAATTCTGGAATAAAGCTGTTGACATTTCTACAAACACTAGGTGATCTTTGTACCTTAAAATACATGATACCATGCAGTTGGACACTTGCCTTTCCTTGAGTGTTTAATCGAAAATGCTTCTGTGTGTAAAATTACAGAGTCAAAACCAAAGACTCTATTATAAGTGTGGCATTTCCCTCTTTTACTCTCTACACCACTGTGTAACAAATTGCACAATACTACATGCGGGTCTTAAAGAATAGGAGCTACCACAGGATACTTCAGGGTTTTTGTTTGTTTGTTTTTTATAAAAAGAAAACAGCATAATTTAATGTAAACTCTCTTGGCAAAATCCAGAAATAAATTCTGAACCTGTGAGTGAGCATAATAGGAGCTCTTTAAAAATAACTCACAAGGCTTGAACAAAGGTTTCACTTCTCTCTCGAAACTTTCATACGTTAGCTGTGTTGTAGAGGTCTCACGGGTCCAGCCGTTTCATTAGAAACTGGGAAAGCCTGGGGTGACTGGTTCACTCTGAGTTGAATTGTACTTTACTGCTATAAGATCTAGCCATGATCTATTGTATAAATCTTTTTAGTTTTTTTTTTCTTGGTTCAGCATAAAATAGCTTTCTATTGTGCTTTAATAGCTTTCTTAAGTGCAGTCCATAAAAAAAACCAAAACATACAAGGTCACAGAACTCTTTGCAATCAGACTGGCATTTAGGACCAACCTTTGAACATTAACCTGAATGTAAGTAAACAGTTGCATCAGTCTAACAGATTTACTGTGATGCTTCTGCAGTTAACTCCTCTGTTTTGAACTCCTTTGTTAGTATAAGTTGATGTGAATGTAGCTTCTTGGCAAAGAAACCTTAGACTGTAGGAAAGTCTGTTTATTTCCCTTTTAAATGGTGCCTCATTTGTAAGGATCATGTGTTTGTGGGATGAGCAGCATTGGAGTATGTGGATGACGGCCATGAAACTTTTCAGCCACTATAAGCATATTAATTTAGCAATGTCATATTATCTCTCAGGTAAACAATTATATGTCACCGCTGGGCAACATACAAAAAACGTTTTAGGTAATTGAGTGGAGGAATATCCAGTCTGCTGCTCAAAGTGGCTGAACAATCCCAACAAGTCATCTGATTTGTAATAGCTTGACATCTATGTTCACTTTAATCAATAGATAATGATCTTCTAATGAAGTGTCATCTTTAACTGCTATGACTTTTAACCTGAGACCTTTTTTGACTTACCTGTGATGAAGTGATTGCTACAAATGTATGGCTGGCTGAAGCAAACACTTTCCTATTTTATCCCCTGCAGATGTGATAAAACCACAAATCTGTCAACCACAACTGATCCCCAGTAGTTTGCACATGTATGTTACAGTAAGGCAACGAAATGCAGTTAGCACCTAACCCAATGGAAATGTCATATTTAGAGGATGGACTTGAAGAATTATGAATATAAATATTGCAGCAAGGTGTATAAATATGAATGAATGAATAAATAAATGAATAA
>JBAMYA010085346.1:0-22638 GCA_037176975.1 Arrhamphus sclerolepis | reverse complement strand
TTTTTAAGTTTATCTTTAATGTCATTAGTTGCTGTTTGAGCAACAGAAAATGTATTTATATCCAATAAATAATTATGCATCATCGTTATATCCAAATAATGTCTAAACTCTATCAACAGCTGTCCTCCATGATCCTGAAGTCTTTTTTCTTTGTAGAGAACATAACTTAATAGGTTAATATTCAAATGGACAGTCCTAACACGACTATATCAGTATGTATCAGTTTTTGACACTATAAAAAATATAAAAAATTAGAAAGAGAAAGCTTAAGCTAGGATAATAAAAATAACTTTCTCAATTTACCATTAAAAATAAATTTGTCTGCGCCAAAATATGCTTGACCTGTCAATCTATATTACTGTTAAACTATCCTGATTTTTTCTGTTTTTGTATAAATTCTTTTTTTTTTCTTTTGTTTCGTTTCCAACATATCGACATGAAAGTTCCGGTCATTCTTGCATTAAATGGACTGTCATTGGTCATGTGGTCATGTAGGCTTAAGCAAAAATGGAGCAGAATAGCCAGGTCCAAAAATGGTAACTATGTTGATTAACAAAAAGTTCAATGAAAACACAATGAAAGCCAAATAGTCTGTTCAGGTCAGCAGTGATGAGCAAACCTACAAGCCAGCTGACTATAACCTATCTCTGCCTTTATGCTTTTATGTAGAACAGCAGCATGGAAGCAAAATCAAATACCTCCACTCAGGTCGGCTTATGGGTTGACAGCACCTTCTGCTGTGGGAGAAGAAGAGCAGAAAGATGAAAAACTACAAGAAATCTGTACAGAATGTAGTCTGTAGTGGTGGTACTGGAGAGCGTTTCTGTTTTGTCACATGTGGCTCAATTTAAAAAAAACACCAATTTCCTTACAAATTTAAAGCTTGAATCAGTTCTAAGCATCCCTCCTAAAAAATAAATAAATAAATAAATAAAAAAAATAAAAAAAAACCTTCAGGATAAAGACAAACTACCTTGACAATAGAGTCATTTATTTTATTTTATTAGATTAATCCATGTTTCACGGTAATGTGTTGCCCCTAAGTCTCCAAGAGAGCTAAAAATTTCTTGTATTCGTTCACTTTGTTCTCCTTTTACCTTGAAAGCCTCAGGGAAACAATATGATACTGAGTGTCCACATGAGGAATGGGCAGAGTGCTGCCTCTTCTACAGCTGCTTGCACAAATGGATTTTTTAGTCTTTGCAGAAATGGCTCATAGCTAAGGTATTAAAAGTAGTTCACATGTAACATAAAAGCAGAATAAAATAGAGCTTGAAGGTTAAGTGACCTTGTCAGTAGTGAAACGGCATCAATCCAGATTTACCTTTATTGTACCTCTTCAGGTTCTCCTTGAGTCATCCTTATGTATGTTTTACATATACATGTTTTTAATCTTACATTTTAAAAGAAAAAAAAAAGAGAGAGAACTCCGAAGGACTGCTGACCTGTCCATTGTGTACCCCTGCCTTTTGCCCAGAGATGTGTGGGACTGGCCCCAGCAGATGTGACTGTAAAACTGAAATAAGCATGTATAGCTACTGAATGGATGCTAGATGGATGAATACGAAAGGTGAGAAGTATAACAAGAACAATTTTCTGTGGTCACTTTAAGAAAAATTTGTGTTGAAAATCATGGATGCAGCATCTGGCCTGGTACCGGTGCATGGTTTACAAGCCTGCATCTCTTTTAAGTGCTGCACTAGCACTCATGGCATCTGTGGCCTTCATGCCATGGCAATGCTGAAATGATTTTTGGGGCAACATATGCATCTGAGCAGATGATGGAGAGGAGAGAACTTTGCTCATTTCAGCAAGACAATGTCAATTCACATTAAACACATCCAGTCTGTGTACTAACCTGGAGGTCACGTTTATTTCTAGAGCACATTTAAACAACTGAAGTATACCAAAGTGTGTTACAGAAATATTAATTAAAGTACCATGGAAAGAAAAATCACAGAATTAAATAAAAGTACCATTAAATAAGAACAGTAAAATAAATACAGCAGTAAGGCTAAGATAGAGCTTGTTTATTAGCATCTCCTGAGTCTTTCCAGATTTATTTTGCACCTGAAACCCATATTGCATGTCTACAGATAATTCTGCTGACCTCATGGCTTTGTTTTCTTTTTAACTTAAATAACCATGTGTGAGACATAATAGAAAGCGTATTCCTGCTCAGTTGCAAGTACTATAAAAATGAATTGAATGCTAATGTAAATGAAATATTTCAGTTGTTTAGTTTTAATAAATTACCAAAAACACTCCAAAATCCAATTTTCCTTTTGTCACTGGGGAGATAAATGAGAACAAAAATCTATTTCAAGACAAATGTGTCTAAAAACTTCCTGTCATCAATGCAACAATGCAATGTACAGTTTATAAAATGCCCCAATTTCAATTTCTGTGAGGGATCCGTCCAACAAACTGAAAAAAATGTTCCCCAAAATAATGATCTAAACAAACAAATATGGTTTCCATTACTGCATGGGCATATATAGCTGGTTACACAAAAACTGCTTAGAGAACAACTTTCTTTTAGCTTCATTTATCTTGGAAAGTTTCAGCCCTCATTTGCAGGAACAACCTGAGTTGTCTCACAGTTACACGTACAGTATTCACACCTGAAAACTGCCTTCCACAAACGGCATTTTCATCTGCTGCACACTGAGCTGAGTCCCTGGAGCAGTTGCTTGCTGCTAAAATTAACCAACTGACCAACTGCAGCTGCATATGAAGTCAGATTAATCCCATGCCAGATACAGATTAAAATGGGATTGTCTTGTGTTAGTGGTTGTAAATGAAAGAGAACGCTGTGGTGGCAGGATGAAGCACATGAGGGGATTAGTTTAGGTTTCCAGCGCAGGGTTCAGAAAACTAATCTTCACAGGGCCTTTAAAATAAAATAAAAAAAGAATTCAATGCAATTGTATAACATGCATGTATAAATACTGATGAATTTGCCTGTATGAATTTACACAATGCTACCAATATTTGATAAATATGGAGTTTCCTATTTATGTATTTCTATACCTGATAAATTTTCTTGTATCTCTCACATGCTAGCTGAAACCTTCTCTGACTATTCTTCCATGCTTAATTATGTCATTTCTGCCCCCATACCCTCAAATGGCTCCGAGCAAAAGTGGAAGAAATGTGAGCACAGAAAGAAATCTGAGTAGATTCTAACAAGAATAAAGAGGGAAAAGAAACCCGTAGGTTATTTTTTTGTGTATGTCACAACCATTATAAGTCAACAGTAGTGCTCCCAGTATGTGTGCCATCAGTAGGAGGGCCTTCCCCATGGATCAGTTGGTGTGAGAGCAGAAAAGCTTATCTCTATCCTGCTGCAATTAAAGAAGAGTCCATCAATAAATGATGAATGTCAAACACAGCATGATGTTTGGCCTGGTAAGAAGACTAGTATCCTGCAGTAGGTAGATTTATTGTCCCGGTAGGGCAGGAAACAAGAGAAGCATAGGTGAAACAGAGAAAGGAGACAAGAGGATGTTTAGAAGACCCTGTTGCAAATGTCACTGCATCCATTTCAACACTTCTCGGAATGTGACAGTGGCCATTCAAGACGACGCAGCAGCTGTCATTTCTTAAGCCATACACTGACATTTGGGATTCATGGAAGCTTGCCTCTTGCCATCACAGGAAGTGGGAAGGAGGACAGCAGTGTTTACCATCGTTCAAGGGCACAGTGGAAGGAATGGCTCAGGAAAAATAATAATTATCACAGCAGCATCAGAGATGATAACTGTAATTTAATATTGTGCAACTTAATGTGACATCTTTATCCTAAGAAAGTTGCAGGAAGGAGCTGCTTAACACAATGATACCGTAACTCCATAGCTCATGTCCAGAAATGACAAACAGTGTGTATACTAGGTCATCCAAACAACTGTTTGTTTACAGTCGTGTTCAAATGAACAGCCTGGGTTCCCTACAGCACAGCACAGGCCTTCTCATCACTGTGGGAAGGGAACCGTCTTTTGCCAATTTTATCACTGGAGGTGAGAGATATGAGTCACACTTATTATTTTTACAACCTCTCTGCACGTAGTAAAGGCGCACAGTGGTTAACACACACTATTTCCTGCTTAGTCCAGTTATAAAAAATATTCTGTCCACATAGATCCTGCAGTCACTGCAAAACACTGCTGACATGCAGTCTCTGCTCAACTGTCAGCGTGGTTGTGGGCGAATCCAAGTTCACAACAAATTAATTCTCTATTGCAGAGGAGTTGAAGACACTGTTCTGCTTTTTTTCCAAATTTTGAGTTTATGGTGATGTAATGTTGATGATGTTGAGAAGTTTTTGCATTTCTTTTTATCAGAACATTCTCAAGAGCCACCAAGCAGTCCCCAGTAAGAAAGCAGCTTTCATCATTAGTTTGTTACATCCTTTAGGATATTCAGCAACTTGTTGCACTTTTTTTTTTTTTGATATACCATTTTTAATCGCAGTGGGGAAAATCATTCTCCGCATTTGACCCATCTGGGCTGTTGGGCCCCGAGCGGTGGGCTGCCATGGTGCAGCACCCGGGAGCGGGTGGGGGTTTCAGGTTCCTTGCTCAGGGGCACCTCATCCAGATGTGGACACAGGGAAGCACAGGGAAGCAGGCACACCCCCTGCACACATCATTGGTACCAGCCGGGGATTGGACTGGCAACCAAAACTTTTGGTTGCCAGTCCAGTTCTGTTGTTGAATTTCCAGTTCAGTCTGTCATCTACTGTAGGTGAACATATGCATGTCACCCAATTTGGCTGATATCTTATGGTGACATTAGAATTTCAAAGAATGTGCAAACATTTTAGGAGCAAGTTTATTTTATGTCCAACACAGACACACACCTCATCCACTACTATGCTACGTTAGCACATTGACAGGAAGAGGCTTGTTACAGCAAGCCTAAGTAAGAAAATAAACTTATAAATTTTCCAAAATGTTCTTATTTACATGTTGTGATGCGTACATCAAAAAAATTATGCACTAAGGAGACACATCAATCTTGTGAATTTAATTTAAAAGATAAAAAAAAAATACCTGGTTCCACACAGCCCCACTGTTGCCAGGTAACAGACAGTGGAAGTCAGCTAGCCAACACATCTTTTACATTGTATCATTGTATTATCGGTTTCACAAAACTTTAGTTCCTCCTTGCTGCATTATGCCTCAAACAGCCATGGCTCTGGGTTGTTAGGTCTCACATCTGCCCTGTTTACTGAGGCATGCGACAGCAGTGTGTTTTAATAGGACATAATAACTGTGACTGTGCAGAGCAAAGCTCATCAGCCGGAATGATGGTCACACGATTGCTGCACCCAGGTGATAGAACTACGTTCTTATTTTGGAAAAGTACTATCTGCAAAGACTGTTCACAACAACATGGAAATATCATGTTGGACTTTGAAGTTTATTTCATCATTGAGACTCGATACAATCCTCTTCTAGTGACTATGCTAAGCTAGGCTAGCAGTTATTGGATGTACAGAGAAAAGAATGGTATATACCTTGATATCAAACCCTGGTGTTGGAAGAAAAATAAGCCAAATGTCACTTTATCCCATCAGTATGACAACAGTGTTATTGTGTCGACATTAAAAGCACCGCATAAAAGCAACATGTGATAAATGAAACTGTGACTAAAGAACAGCACCACACCCATTTTTGAACACAAAGACTCATCCATATCTGGCTGTCAAATTACGAGCTCAAACACAAGTTTGACAAAGTAAGCATACAGCTATTGTTTCACAAAGACCTCTTTGTGTCATCAGTGACCAACCGCTGCATCTGAACTGTGAGTATATAAGCAAGGCTTGGTTCACTTGTCATTGTGTCTTGTGAAATCGATTCAGTAATTGATTGTTCAAAGTCCAAATCACTGTTGGGTAATGTATTGTGTGACTAGAATGTTAAAAAAAAATGTTAAAGAAATATTCAAAAAAGAGTTTATAGTAATTTATAAAACATCACATGTAGAATTACAAGAGTGCACAAAGTTATGGCAATAAAATTTGCATTTTGTACAACACACAAGAATAGAGCTGGTCTATACTTTATGGTATGCTACATTCCTGTAAGTAACTTTTGAAAGACCACAATAAAACACAAGTTTGTAGAAAACACATGCTGTTTAGAAATAGGTAGAATCAAATCCGAAATGTTGTTTAGATAACTACAATCATTCCAGTTGTATAAACTCTTGTGCCATTTTATTTAGAGGAATAGTTATAGAAATAATAGGAGAAATGATGTGATCCATTATAAATCGATTTTTAATGTGTGTGTGATATTTAATTTGTGTCTATGGCAGTGAGAGAAAGCTGTTTATGTTATAAAAGTGCCTTGAATGGTCCCTAGGCTAGAAAGGTACACATCATTGTTATTGTTGTTGTTGTTGTCAAAAAGGTAAAATCAGATCAGGATGAATACAATATTGCTCCAAGTATATCCTGATACGCTCGTCTGCAAATTCATCTGCTTTTGAATGTGGCTGCTTTGACATCTAGGAGCACTGGAGAGCTGTGTTTGATCACTGTGCAAGAAAACTCTCTGCTCGTGGTTTCATGCAAATTCTCTGATAAGATGCTGGTTGCTGTAATACAATGGTAATACATAAATAATTTAAGATTTTTCCAAGAATTGTTTTTATGACTGAGGAACATAATGTCTAATGCATTTTAAAACAATCAATATATCTGCAAATATCTGGCTTTTTTTTTATCAGTAAATCAGAAGAATATAAAATAATCCATGCAGACATCCCATCGTCCCCTCTGTTGACCATACATCATTAGCCACCCATTTCAGTTTGTGCCTCTGGGTCTGTCCACAGGGGTGTTATGAAATGGTACTATGAGATTTGAGCCATCAGCTGGCTAGTTGCTTGGTCCACTGTGTCCCCGGCAGCTGTCACTGCAGTGGGTGAGGCCTCAAAACCCATGACACCCTGTCAGCAGCATAACAGGTGATGTATATAGTTACTTCATAAATGTTGGGTGTAAAGTGTCATAGTGTGAGGAATAATTCAGCTACATTATGGAGTGAAGCATTTTATCTAACCCTGAAAAAACATATGAATCCTAATTTCATATTTCTTGTCTCAATTTTCCTGATTCCTCATTCTTGGTCAGCTTGCTATTTTAGAAGGATGCTAACACTGCAGAAAAAGAAAGGGAGAAAAAAATGTGTGAAGCGAGGCAGCCATATAAACACAGCAGGAGTAACATCCTTCAGCCCCAAGGGCGAGCTCTGATTAACCATGTCTTCCTAACTGTGTCAAATCACAGCATGAAAAGAAACAGGTAGAAAGAAGAAAAAGATAGAAAAACAGCCAGAGAGCGAAACATCAAGAATGAAAATTAACCATGAAAACCTGAATAAACCATTTGAATTCAACAGACTGGAAAATAAAACGATAGATGCACAAATCTGCGATAGCTTCCCTCGCTTTCACTCACGTGGTTTGCCACTGGACTGGGAGTGTGCCCTGTCAAACCACGAGTCTCCCCTGAGTTGTCAACCGCCAACACACACCTCCATGGCTGTGCCAACTGCCAGGGCAAATGAGATGGTTGGTTGATCTTGCAGAGGGCTTGAATTACCCTCCAGCAACTGAAAAGCTTCTCTCTCAGCTGTGCTATTGTGGGGAGTGTTTATGTGTCGATCAGGGTTTAAAGATGCACTCAGATACTTGTATTGTATAACCACTAGATTTAGCCCCCATCTGTATGGTGTCATCCAACTCGTTCTCATTCACACAACATGAAATACTGTAGCTTTGCTACTGCTCCTCGAGTTTCTGAGATATGTAGAAGGTTCCAGACATCAGCCAGGATACAGTTGAATGTTACTGATGAATATGAGAGTTAAGTTCAAGACCTCTAGGACCGAACACTGCTTGGTTAAGTTGAGGAAAAGTTCAAGGTTGAGCTAAAAATTCATTGCTCTATAACATGAATCCACCTCATTGAATATCCATCCATTAACTTCTGCTTGTCTACCACTTTGGATAATAAGGTCTATGCATTGATTTGTGACATTGAGTGGGAGCACCCCTGGGAGCAAGATTTCATGTTATATGGCATATTCATCTTTTAAAACAATACAGTGGAAAATTTCTAAAAAGTTATTTTGTTATTTTAACTTATGACAAAAGAAATCAAACTTCTGCCAAAGCCTGATATTAGGACTATGTAAGCTGGTGAGTGACCCACGCTCAGGAAAACACGCCTCCCAGCTGCCTATAAAAGTAAAACAACTAGTTTTAAGACTCGCCACAGTGTTAACTAGGTGGAGTTGTCCAGACTCTAACTATAAGGTGAAGCTATCTAACATATATAATCACTTCCAATGTCATGGCAGAACCAGCATAGAAAGTGAAGAGGGTTATGTCAGAAAAAGCAAGAAAAAGACAGAGAAATGATTGATCAAGGTCCCACATGAATCAGTGCTGGACATATACAGCCTCTGGTGAGAGCTGAGAGAAGCAGAGGGCTGAAAGTCGCAGGTCGCCCTAGCCTTGCTGCTATTGGATTAGTAAGTCATGTATTTTTCTTGCCTTCTACAATGCGTTCTTGATATAAAACAAGATATGCTCAAAACAGCCAAAAGCTGCATTAGGTAGTACTCACACTAAACATTTTTTACTGTGCCCAAGCATGATTAACCCCCAAAGTCTATTCTGTTCTGTTGGAAGAGGTGTGCTCGGGCATGGTAGTTACACAAGTAGACCTGTGCAGATGAGGGTGAGTATTCAACATTTGCATGATGTGTAGATGCAACAGTTCCTGGCCACAATCATTTAATAACACTGCAGCGTGATCCAGACAGTCAAAAATGTGAGAGGGCTGTTGTCTGAATTTTAAAAAGCTACAAAGTCAGTAGTGTTCCTATTATGTTTTCCATGCTATGCTCTGCTGTGCTTATTCGCTTAATGTAAAAATGTGATGACATATATACAAGTGATGACTGTGCTCAAGTATGGACGGGATTGGAGTAATGTGAGTGTGGGCCAGTGGGGGAATTAGAAATGAGGGTTAATCATGCCTTGAGATGGCACAGTAAAATTCTGGTCATGTGCACCCTTAGATAACCAATGTGCTCTTCAAAGTAGTGTCATTTTTGGCTCCTCTCCTCTTACTCACTGCTCTTTCCTGCTAATGTAATCATAGCCACCATTTCAGACTTGCTCTGTTTCATGCTAACATTTTTATTGTTTATTTATTTATTCATTTGTTTATTTATTTATTCTTATGGTACACAGAACACAGAACACATATAATTTGAAATAAAGAAGTAGATGTTTAGGGGCTGGAGGAAAATGTTATATAATGCCATAGTACTTCACCAATATCACACTAAATATTACTAGAAATACTTTTTCCTGTCTTAGAATAAAGAGATGTGGGTTTAGGTTCATGTTGACTGGCACTAGTTGAGAGTAAGACAGAGCTGGAGGGCCTCACGTGCACTAACATGCACATGAGACCAGACTGGCTGTCACAACACAGAACAGAATAAGAGATGGACAAAGCCACTCCACTGTTGGATCACTCTTTGGTTTGTGAATTGGCATTGGCATTAAATCATTGCTATTTTAGTATTATCTCTTTATTTTGTAACTTATTTCCAAAGGACCAACAGCACACTGATCATATGGAAGTACTGATACCATGATGACTGCAGAAATAACTGATTCACTCAGATTTTAATAACAGTTACTGAAGAGATGTTCAGTAAGTCTCTTAAAGTGGAAATCAGCTTCATGCCTGATACATCAATCTTTTATACGTAATCTCTGATTAAAACACAGGAACAATAAAGAGTGACTTTATTCTCTCACAGTAATGATCAAAATCTTCTATACTGATCCCTCAAGCAGGAAAAAAAATGAAAACATACATCATTCTACACTGTAAAGGTCAGAGACTGAATGTTTGAGTGAAGAGGGATTGACCCAGCTAGTATTAACACCAAATACCAACAAATACTTTGACCACAATTTGACTTTATTCACCAAGGTATTAACAACAGGACATGGCAGGAATGTTTAGAGCACTGCACATTACGCTTGGTACAATGTGATTAAAACCTGTGTGTCCGCCCACACATGAGCTTACATCAGACACACCTAATCTGTCTCTCGCTCATCTCTGCACTGATGCAATCCTTTTAATTTTTGAGAGAAAGATGAGAGCTCAAGGGTGACGTCATCATCATCAGCCATTCATCCTCTCTTTCTGCACACAAACACAGTAGATTTGCAGGAGAGTACAGGCTGCAACACCCAGCAGCCCCCAGGATCTGCAAAACAATGTGAGTGAAAAGGGCAATGTGACTGGCTTTCCAAGGGAGGTCTCAGTCTTTGCCCTCGGTCTGACTACTGCGAGCATGTTGGTACATCTTAGTGCAGCTCATGACAGTAGACTGTTCTACAGGATGCACAGATGGACTGAGCCATGCGGGTAAGATTAAGAGAACATCTGTTTCTCATGTAATGCTTGAGCTAGAGACAAAACAACTACCACAGTGGTGTTATAGCAAAGCACAGGCCTTACGTAAACACTTTACAGGAACACAGTGTCTGAGCCAGTACTTCATATATGTCATCTATTATTAAAATGTATCTTCTACATGAATTAAATGGCTTCAGAAGTATCTTTAGCTGTCAGATTAAGTGTTTTGGTCAAATGCCACTGACAGAACTTTAAGTCGCTGAAGCATTTCACCACAGCACTGAATTTACTCAGTATCACTGTCATATATTTTAAGTTATACGAATGGTTATAATAAGATCAAAAAGCTGTGCTTTAAGATGAACACATTGTTTGGGGGAACATACATCTGATTAATAATGTATCACATTCTTCAATTGAATTCAAATTCAGTTCAAAAATACTTTATTAATCCCAGAAGAGAAATTCAGTCGTAGTTATAGCTGTCATGGTTTATGTCTCTTCAAAGATTCATTGTAGATGGTCATGTGTTCAGGAAGGTCTGTGTTGCAGCAGATCTGAAGAAGTCTGATTGATGACACTCTTCTGCTGAATCATTGTGTTGTGCAGAGGATATCCAGGGTTGTCCATGATGTTTTTCATTTTATTAAGTATTCTCCTTTGTGCAATCAACCCCAGAGGGTCCAGAACAGAGCCAGACTTCTTTAGGAGTTTGTTCAGTTTCTGTTAAGTCACTGGCTCTGGTGCTGCTCCGCCAGCAGATGACTGCAGATGAGATTGAACAGACTCAGTCATTAAGCAAATGAAGTGAATAAATGATCTGTCATCTAACGTAAACTACACTACAGGTCAAAAGTTTTACAACACCACGAATGAAATTATGCATTTTAATGTCTCATTGCACTCTGAAATGAAAGGACAGTAAAAACGTAAACAATTGAAGTCCAAAAAGAAATCATGGGATAAATAAATGTATTTTATTTATCCTTCAGAACATTTTTCACAACTCTTTTGCAGAAATTTTTTTTCCCTTAAAAAGGCTTTTTGTCTGTTTGTTTGTTTGTTTGTTTTTTGTATGATACTGAAATGTAATAATTTTTTTTTTCAGTTTTGGGTAACCCTAGCTTTTTTGTTAACTTCTGGAAGTTCACTAGTTATCTGGTTTGAGCTATTCATAGGACTAATTCATAAGACTAATTTTCAAAATTAATAAAAATCTCTACGGATTGGGGGGCTCTAAAACTTTAGACTGGTAGTGCACATTTATATGACTACTCAGTATGTTGAAAGTGTAACAGAGACATGTTTCACTTTCCCATGTGAGAGTTTGAGGAATTGAGGAATTCTAAACTGGGAAATGAGAAAATGACCTGAGTGCTCATTTGTAAAACTGCGTGTAGGATCCTTACTAAAACTTTGCATCCATTCAAAAGCCGAAAGCAGCACGCGCCAAAACATAATCTGATGTATAAAAACATATGCACACTTTCATGCAGTTTCTCTTTATAAATCACAGACCACCTGGAAGTTTGCACAGGTGGGTTGGCAGCATATTCCACCCTCAACACACATTCTGCCATAAATGGTCAATGCAAGGAACCTCATTAATGTTTCTGTATATAAAACAGCTGCTGCCAGACATCACACGCCTGTCTGTCTGTTCTCTGTGTGCAGCCAGATCACCATGCCGCTAAATTAGTCAGAAACATGCTAGAGTCACAAATAACTTGTACATTGATCATATGTACATTTTTACAGTCCATATGAACACATTCAGAACCCTTATAGAAATATGGCTACAGTCAGTTGCAGCAATTACATTTGTGAAAATGAACATTGCTGTAATGTTGTTGATCTCCTACACTGTAAGGAAACTATATGTGCCAACTGGTTGTGTTAAAAATTTCATCCAATTTAACATTATGAGTGTTTGGATTTTTCTCCTGGCTTGGTCTTTCTCGTTCCCTCTTTCTCTTCTCTTCCTCTCTTGGAGCGAATGTTTTTTCTAGGTGAGCTCCTCAGCAAATTTGAGGCAGGACCTGGCACACCTGCTTCTCATCTACTCATCACCCTGAAGTGCATCAAGACCCTGCCTGCCATTCATTTAGTGTCAGTTCATTTGCTAACTGCTATCCTCTGATAGTATACTCTGAGAACCTTTTAGCGTTAACTATGTCATGGCATGCCATGTCAAGTCCAAGTCCAAGGAACTTGAGATTGCAATCTTAGCTTGTTGTAATCTTAGCCAAAGATAACCTTCATCTTTTCTAGTCCAGGATCTTCCAGACCACAGGATTCTTCCCTCTGTGTAACACCTCATCATGGAATAGAGCTATCCACCAACCTCAGACACCATCTAGCAAGCACCCACCTTTATACTGCAATAAACTATTTACCATAAAAAGATCCATCACATCTGCACCTGCATTCAAGTCCAGTCTTTCAAAACCCTCACAGTTAGAGCCAGTTGACAGAAATCTGAGAGCAATCAACATGCTCCAGGGTGGAGCGATTGTTGGACGTCGATCTGTTTAACAATGGACCCAGTTCAGCACATAGATCTAAGAGCACTGATCTTAGCCAGCATCTTTACATCTTAGCCAGTCAACATCTGGGACCAGGAAATCTTGGTGGTGTGGCTTCAATTCACTACCTCACCATCTGCATTGCTAGTTTCTCCTGTCTCCAAAATGTTTGTGCGCAAGGTTCAAATTTTCCCATTTAGGTGCATGCATTCTTTTGTTAGGTTTTTCTTTATGGATCACATTCATTTCATGGAAAGTGATGTGAAACTTTCAGGCCCTGTTTTGTACATGCACAACATTTAGAAATGAGCACCTAGATCTGAGTCTGCATCTACTCTGTCATAGCAACACACAGGCTATTCGTTTATTTTCTTGCATTTTTTTTCTTTTTATCCTCTTTATGTATTTATTGTCTTTAACTGAACTAATAAAATACTGTCAGATAAATGATGCCGAGCATGTTTGAATTCAATCCAGCTGCAGTTGCTTGATTTGCATTTGTTACTGTATGGGAATAGCTTAGAGACAAATCTTTGCTGGGATGACACACATTTTATGAATGGTCCACTGGATAAAAGCACAGTATATTACATGTACATTCTGCATTATAATATAAAATGGTTAAGAACAAGGATTCTCCATTTTATCCCAGAAGAAGGTCTGCAGAGAAAGTGGGTCTGAAATCCTCCAAGGATTGGCCCAAAAACACTGCAGAGAGCCCATTGTGAAGATGTCACACATTTCTCCAGCTCAGTGACGGCAGTAGTCCCCAGGGGTTCAGACACATGCAAAAATAGATCCGCTTTGATTGACATGCTGCAAAGCAACCAGGAAATTTCATTGAGAGATGTACATTTACACATCCTGTACGAAGTTATGCTGCGATAAGGCGTGAACTTTCAGTAGACAATAAAACAAACACAGCAACTGCGTTGCATTATGTTTATAACAACAAGAGAGTTGGTCTCATCATGTTTTCACAGCCCATGAGAACACTTTAACATTACAAAGAAATGGTAATGTGCTGATGGAGGGACATTAAAGTCACATGAAGCCTAATGACCTTGTCATTTGTCATAGCGACATGTTGATTGACAGGCCCTTTCTTCTGACAGCTCTCTCAGACCGCAGCTGAAGCACAATAATGGATCCTCTGAAATGGAACAAAAATCTGAGCATATTTTGTCATCCGGACAGGAGATTTGAGAATGTTCACAAGTTCTTGGGTGGGCCACAACACAGGGAAATCTCATCCTTTTGTGTTTAAATTTATGACAGATTTATTACAGCTATTATATCAGCCAGAGGTCAGCTCCTTTTAGTCAGATTGCTTACATCTGAGGCCAAGATGTTACATGTGTTTTGGCCCAAACCGTACATCATCAGCTATGTTTTGATGTCTCTCTGCGGCTGTAAATCTTCAGCTCAGGACAAGCTGGTCCTTGAATGTTTCTCTTTGTGTTGCAGGCCTGTCAGCAAAAATGATTTCCCAGGATGCCAGCTGTATTTTCCACCAGTCCAAATGTCAGTCATGGAAACTTCTGATAACAAAAGCTTTTTTGTCTTGTTCAAAGCTGCAAATGCATGCATCCCAGACGCAAGCTCAGTGATCAAGAGGTGGTGATCAAAGATGGCATAAAAAGATGACATTGACTCAGGGTTCTGGGCATCATGCTGACAAAGAGAGGGATTTCAGTGTGGCGCTGCATGGCAGAAAGACCAAAGTAACAGGAGAGTAATTTTAGCTTTGTTCTCATGGCCAACCTACAACCGTTCTACGTTGAGCACTTCGCCATCACGTAGAGTCTGGCACCGGACACCGTGATCTCACCACATAAATAGTGCTGTGTCCAGGAGCGGTGAGGAAATCCAAGGTTAACAGTGTTTGTGTTGACATCATCATGAAATATGTGCTTCTGTTTCAAGTCTGTCTAGCAGAAGATGAAATTAGTAAGGGCAGTCCACATAGGAGTACTCAGGCAGAATGCATAATTTCATTCAAAGGCACATTAACTTTGAGAAAGCAAATGTAAGGCATGGAAACGCAGAGACTATTTCAATTGGTTGGAGTTGAAACAAGCAGACATAATTGCCAAGGAGATAACTCCTGTGAGTGTGAGGTGTGACACTCATGCATCACTGTAGTTTTTCATCTATGTCTCCTCCCCCCTCTCCCTTGTGCATGTCAGTCCTTCCTTCCTGCAGTGTCAGACATCACAATCCAACTCCCACCTCTGCCACCACCATCACCCCGCCCCACCCAGCATCACCAAGGATACGTACGTGGAGGCAGCCCCTGGCCTGTTTTCCCTTCTCCAAGATCATTGTCAAAGTCATGGCTCCTCCACATGTGATGAGTGGAGGAAAATATTTGACTGTCACAACTCCCCCACCCCTGTTCACAACTAGTCAGCATGTGTGAGGATGTTCTGTCAGCACAGGCCAATCTAGACGCGCTCACACAGCCACGCAAATACACTGGAGGAGAGAGGTGACATTTGAGCTTTGTGTGCCATTTCACTATTTCTCTTAATCAGCAAGGAAGTCTTATTTTGAAGTGTTGAATAGATTTGGTTTGGCATTTACAGACACCGCTTCAGTTAGTAAAAAGAGTGTTGCTTGATTTTATTTGCACTATGTTAAACTAAGCACACACTCAGATAGGCATGCATAAATAAATACATGCATGTCCTCCCCCACTGTTCTGTGCTGTCAGATTACATAAGGTAGGACACAAACTTATTTGACCGTGTCTTTCCATGGATACACTGTTACTGAAAGGTCAGTCTCATCATCATGCTGTAGGAAATTACTTCAAGGGTTTTAGTTATAACACTTATCCTGCAAATCTTTGCCATGGGTGATTTGTATTCATTAGTTTTTTTAATAGATTTTGAAGTAGTTTTACTGTTTTGTTATTATTGTTTTGCTAAACTGTGGACATTTTGTTTCCGCAGATGTCTGTGTGATCTGTTGCAGTCATGAAAATGCAAATGCTGCATATATTTTGCTCACCCATTCCCACTTTTGGAAATCCTTGCTTGAAAATGAGATACCAAATTTGAAAGAGTATGTCTCCGCAACTGAACCAGTGAAAAGTGCTGTTCCAGACCTGTTTCTGTGCATGGCCCACTAGGCTATCAGCAACTTCAAGTTAATTTCACAAATTTGGTGTCACAAAATAAAATAAAGGCAACTCATGTGATGTTACAGCAGAAGTGTAAGATGAAGTATACATATTACCAGGCCTGAATAAAAATGGGATTTCAGTCTTTATCTCTATTGCTCTTTGATTCATGTAGTGAAAACCTGAAAATGTTTATTGTATCAAGGTTGAGCTTCCTATTGTCTAACAGTGATTTTTAACTGGTGGGTCGTGATCCAAAAGTGGGTCTCGGACCTGTTTTCAGTGGGTCACAGCAAATAAAAAATTGAAATTTCGACATTTTGGAGTCTTTTGGAAACTCAGTCGCAAAGGTTATACTGTTGTATTTTGGAGTGATAAATGGTAGCACAGGTGACCACTCAACAGGACTTTTCTGATTCTGATTGAACATTCGTAATACAGGGCCTGTATTAATAATTAATACATTGTTGGCTTTAATTAAAATCCAGATAACTGAGGTAAAAGGGAACATTTTCCTCTCCCATATCACCACCTCCTAGTCATTTTGATTTGTCACTGAACTTGTTTTGTTTTGTTTGTCTTGGCATGCTGTTATATTCTGTACTGCCTCAGGTTCAAGCTGAACCATCTTTTCATTAAATGAATTTCAGAAGTTAAACATTTTTGGGTCCTGGTAGGTCCCTGAATCCAGACTAGTTGAGAATCACTGCTTTTTATGGAAGGTCTTGAAGAGGAATGACTTTCCATAATAGCAATTTTAACATGTTTAAGCCCATGGGTTTTTCAGGTTACCAAACTACATGACTTGTTTTATTTTATATATCACCAAATATTTTAAACTTTATATATTGATTCTTAGATTTTAGGGAATTAATACTGCGTAAATTCTTTAAGTTGTTGCAAAAAAAAAAAAATTATACAGTATCAATGCAGCTTTTTAATGTGTTCTGGTTTTGAAACAAAAATGTTTCAAACAAAAATAAAAAAAAAGAAAAATACTAAATCAAAGCTCATATTTTAGTTTACATGTCGAAGCTGGTTGATGCATCTCTTTCCTTGTAACTCCATCCATCTCATTCCACGGATGCCACAGTTCTACAGGCTTTTCTCAGCATCTAAGGTGACATGGATTTCCAGGAGAAACAGTTCTCACCTCTCCGGAGGCTTTGCTGTTGACCTTGTGTTTCCATTAGTGGCTGGTTGTGAAGCCCCTTTTGATGTCACCCCACCTGTTTGTCTCATGGGGAGGGAGGTCAATTTGATGCACATGCACTGCTGCATGTACTCTCATTTTATTTCTTTATTTATTTTTTTCTTTGTTTTTAAAGCATGAACTTAAACAAGATTCCACAATGTGTTATAAACAAAAGTGACAAAGAAGACAGGGAGAGATGATGCCACAAGCCGTTCACAAACAGAGCTGATGGGGGGGGGGGTTGTGTTTGTAGCAACAAATGTTGGATGGGGAACAGATGCACAGGAACAGTATGTGCTGTTAAGTAGTTGACAGGTTTTGCAAGCACAAGCAAATTTGAAAGAGTTTATTTTCCCATCCTGACCTGAAAAGCAGCGCTAGTTGTCAACAAAATACACAACACATGGTATGACCAAAAAAAAAGAAAGAAAAAAGAAGACACTTTTGTTCTTTGTTTATCCAGAAACAAAGGACACGAGACAGGCAGGGACACAGCAGAGAGCTTCATTAGGAGATAAGTCATACAGTTGCTGAGACAAAACAACATAACAGGACATGAAACGTCTCAACCCTACTGTTCCTTCCTATAAAAGTCCCCGTGATTTGAACCTCAATGAAGACAATACTCATCTGAGAGAGACAAATGTCCCAATCAACTCTCTACAACATAATGGAGGTTACAGGAAGAGCCACAGCAAAGGCTTTTGCAATCACTCACTCCTTCCTCTCTTATCATTCACAACCTGTTCCTACCTGACAAATGTCAGCATGTCATACACTCCCATAACTCTGCAGCACATATGTGGTGTGTGTTTTGAGCACCAGCGTTCGTGAGTAGACAGCATCTGGCATCTGAGTGTGAGACGGAGAGAGGTGTTGATGCGGAGCCAACTGGATAGCGAGGATAGAGAAGACAGCTACTGTGAAACATCTCCATGTGCCTGTATTAGTCAAAGCATTTCAATCTATCATCCTTGTTCGCACCCGTCACCTCCTCAGCTCAGCTGTCACTCCACCCTGAAGAGGGTGATGGATAGACTCCACTTGCTGATTATTTCAACACCATCAAAGGAGAGATTGTAGACAGACAAACTTGGGAGAAATAAAGCAATTTTTGACCATCTTTTGGTGACTGGAGGAAGATGTTTAGCTGGGCAGAATATGTCAAAAAAATACATTTACAAAATGAGTAATTATTATAGTCTATGTATCTTATATACAGGAGCATGCTGTTTCAGTTACTGACCCTATAAAGAAGGATACAACCCCAACCGTTATTTGTAATGGTGATTTGGAACAAAAGTAGTATTTATACGAAAGGCAAACATGGGCAGAGGATCTCGATTTTGTCAAAAAACATGTAAAAAAAAAAAAAAAATTGAAATGTTTAAAAATAATGTTCCTCAAAGAAAGATTTGGAAGGGAGTTTGCATATTTTTCTTCTGCTGCTCATAGCATCAAGAAAGGAATGAAAGGACTCTGGAGGAATTTCAGTGAATTAAGGACACATGGGAACTCTGATCCTTCAGACGGCATAAAAAGTGTTGTTCATCAATAGCTGAAATGCCCACAAGGTCATGAGATCACCTGATACCGGGTCGCGGGGGCAGCAGCCTGATCTGGGACGCCCACACTTCCCTCTCCCCAGACACCTCCTCTAGCTCTTCCGGCAGGATCCCAAGGCGTTCCCAGGCCAGCCGAGCGACATAGTCGCCTCAGCATGTCCTGGGTCCTCCTCTGGGTCTCCTCCTAGTGGGTCGTGCCTGGAACACCTCCTGAGAGAGGCGTCCAGGGGGCATCCGATATAGATGCCTGAGCCACCTCAGCTGGCTCCTCTCAATGTGGAGGAGCAGCAGCTCAACTCCAAGCTTCTCCCGGGTGACAGAGCTCTTCACCCTATCTCTAAGGGAGCGCCCCGCCAACCTGCAGAGGAAGCTCATCTCAGCCGCTTGTATCTGGGATCGTGTTCTTTCGGTCATGACCCAAAGTTCATGACCATAGGTGAGAGTAGGAACGTAGATTGACCAGTAAATGGAGACCTTTGCCTTTCGGCTCAGCTCCTTTTTCACCATGACAGACTGATACAACAACCGCATTACTCCGGCCGCTGCACCGATCCGTCTGTGAATCTCACGCTCCATCCTTCCCTCACTCGAGAACAAGACCCCGAGATACTTAAACTCCTCATCCTTCTCATCCCAGTCACTTCACACTCGGCTGCAAACCGCCCCAGCACATGCTGGAGGTCCTGGCTTGAAGGAGCCAACAAGACCACATCATCTGCAAAAAGCAGAAATGAAATCCAGTTGTTCCCGAACCGGACCCCCTTCTGCCCCCAGCTGCGCCTAGAAATTCTGTCCATAAAACTAATGAACAGAACCGGTGACAAGGGCAGCCCTGCTGGAGTTCAATATGCACTTGGAACTGGTCTGACTTACTGCCGGCAATGCAAACCAACCTCCTGCTTCAGTTGTACAGGGACCACATGGCCCTTAGTAGAGGGCCGCTGACCCCATACTCCCGGAGCACCTCCCACAGAATGCCACGAGAGACACGGTCGAAAACCTTCTCCAAGTCCACAAAACACATATGGACTGGTTGGGCAAACTCCCATGAACCCTCGAGCACCCTGTGGAGAGTATAGAGCTGGTCCGGTGCTCCACGACCAGGATGAAAACCGCATTGTTCCTCCTGGATCCGAGGTTCGACTATTGGCCGGACTCTTCTCTCCAGTACCCTGGAAAAGACTTTCCCCGGGAGACTGAAGAGTGTGATCCCTCGATAGTTGGAACACACCCTCCGGTTCCCCTTTTTAAAAAGAGGGACCACCACCCCGGTCTGCCACTCCAGAGGCACTGCCCCCGACTGCCACGCGATGTTGCAGAGACATGTCAACCAAAACAGCCCCACAACATCCAGAGACTTGAGGTACTCATGGCGGATCTCATCCACCGCCGGAGCCTTGCCACTGGGCATCCTCCAAACTACCTCAGTGACTTCAGCTTGGGTGATGAATGAGTCGACCTCTGAGTCCTCAGCTTCTGCTTCCTCTAGGGAAGGCGTGTCAGTGGGATTCAGGAGATCCTCGAAGTATTCCTTCCACCACCCAACAATATCCCCAGTAGAGGTCAACAGCTCCCCGTGTCCACTGTAAACAGTGTTGGCAGAGCACTGCTTCCCCCTCCTGAGGCGCCGGACAGTTTGCTAGAATTTCTTCGAGGCCGACGGGTAGTCCTCCTCCATGGCCTCCCCGAACTTTTCCCAGGTCTGAGTTTTTGCTTCTGCCACTGCTCGAGCTGCCATCTGCTTGGCCTGTCGGTACCCGTCAGCTGCCTCAGGAGTCCCCGAACCAACCAGGCTCTATAGGACTCCTTCTTCAGCTTGACAGCATCCCTTACTTCTGGCGTCCACCAATTACATTCGGTCATGAGATCATTTTGGAGGAACCTTTGTCAAGCCCTACAATACAGAGCTGCATTCACAGATGTCATTTAAAAGTATTGTGGTCTGACTTAGTATCCCCCATCTTTTTTTTTTTGGAAGAATATGGCACCTTGTCCTGCAGAACTAAGAAGAAATTCAGATTGTTTCCAGCAGCAAGTCAAAAAGCCAAGTTCTGTGATGGTTTGAGGTTGTATCAGCAGACAATTTACACCTCTGTAATAGCAGCATTAATGCAAAAAAAAAAAAAAAAAGTAAGACCAACATATTCCCCTGGGATGTCTTGTGCTGCAGGCTAGGACACAGTGAATACATGCTGGAGATGGAACTGCCAGGCACGGAGAAAACAACCAAAAAAGAAATTCCTGGATCTGGTGAAGGAGGATATTCAGTCAGATGATGTGGCAGCAGAAGATGGAAAAAGGTAATTTGTGAGTCTAAAAGAAAGAAGATATTTTCCTGACATGTCCATTCATTTTCTTAAAAAGAAAAGGCAAAAACATTCTACATACATTACAAAGGCACAGCTGAGGGAGAAAAGGGTGTGTTAGAACAGGACTGACCTTTGTTATTAAGGTTTAAAAACAGGAATAGTATTTGTAAGGATGAGCTGTCTTTTCAGTGTTTGCCATTCATGAACCTTTTGTCTTTGTCTTGTACCGTGATCACACCATTGCAATCCTACATAGGCAACTCGATATCCAGGACCTCCCAGTGAATAAATCCTGTACATCTTCACATGATGTCATTCGTTGTCATAAACAGATGGGATGGCGTGACTGCCATGCTAATATTGCACTCCAATCCGTCATTTGGGGAGCAGTAGCGATAACTGCTCGTATAATAACACATGAAAGGAGATTAAAGGTGAGCTATGGCCTTTGCTGGATTACACACCGACCCAGTAATCTGTCGAGACTGGAGGACACGCTCCGCTGCATCTTAAAATATTCCTTCTCTGTCTCCACCTGAGCAGAGATCAGGAGAGAAGATATTACCTTGCTGCTGACATTTATCACTGAGCTTTGACTTATGTCCCATTTGCCTCCTGTGTCTCCTTGAGGCCCAATTTTAGTTCAATTTTCTTTGTTGACAAATGTCATCGGCTGAGACAAGAACAAAAGCGGATAAAGTGTGAATTTGTCTTTTTAAATCATTCAGGAAAAAAAATGTTTGCACTCTCCTGCCACGCTTTCAAAACATAGAGGAAAATTGCAAGTTGTCTAGACAGGCTGAGGGCCTTCGGGGCAAATTTGTCTTCCAGAGCGCTGCGCAGGTAGGCCAGTTGTCAAACACTGCCCTCGTGTGGGCAAATGTGGCAACTGTAGAGCTTCACGTCCGTCTTTTAGACTCATCGTGCAATGAGTAGATTAATAATGGGAAAAACAAAAGTTGTTTTTTTTTGTTTTTGTTTTTGTTTTTTTTCCAGCATCATGCACCAGTCTTAAGTGGCTCAAACAGTTCCTTAGAGATAAGTGTTGCAATCACAGACTTTTAAAGGTTTCACTGTTCTGGCAAAAAGTACCTAATTATACTGGGTGTTTTGATACCTCCTACAGAAAGACAAAAAAAACCCCAAAAAGCTCAAACTCAGTCTGATATTTTTCATATAGTTTCAACTTTGTAAGATCCCCTTGAATAGTTTGCAATGGTTGACATACCAGCAGGTCAAGGCTGTTAGATTATCTGCCATATAATTATTTGTTTTATGTCATTATTGGGATTCATAATGTTTTCAGCACAGTTTAACCAGCAGATAGAGGACATGAACAGCCACAAGACAAGATCATCTTCATGGTTTCTGGGAAAAAAAAAAAAGGAAGAATAAGGGGGGGGGGGGGGGGGGGGGGGGGGGGGGGGGGGGGGGGGGGGGGGGGGG
>JBAMYA010085336.1:0-22644 GCA_037176975.1 Arrhamphus sclerolepis | reverse complement strand
TTGCAATGCCCTTGAGATCTCAAATTAATTATCTTGTTATCACGGGAAAACGGAGGAAAAAAATAGCTCGTTATCACGAGAAAACGGCAGAGTTATGTCGTTATCACAGGAAAACAGAGGAAAAATAACTCGGTATCACGGGAAAACGGGAGAAATACAATGTATGCATGTATGACCATTTAGGGCTTCCGTAGCATTCATATACGTCAAGATAAAAATCAATTTCAGGTATTCAGCCAAGTTTCCAACACTGCTAATACACTGAATGGCTGAGCAAATGCTTGTAAATAGTCTCTAATATGATTGAAATTAGAACAGAGGCTTCAAGTGTATAAATGAAAACTTACCCTCTAACTTAAATTTGTAGTGGAATTGTTTCTTCATATGGTAACAGCTGCTGGTGTCTATGGTGGAAAAAAGTTAATGTCTGGATCCAAATCACTGCTAAAATCCATAGAATATAATCTTTGTATTCAAACGTTGATATTTCTAGCTGACTGCGTTCATAAGTCCTTAATAAAAAGCTGTTTTGACTTGCTGGAGTTCTGTGAGCTATATCCATGATGTTATGTTCTTGTGTGATTGTGTTACCTCCTTTGTCAAGACACACCATTCAGACATATTTATCAAGTTCCACCAGGGATCTGATCATCAAAACTTTTGATTCTTCAGGTAATTCTAGGAATAGTTTATAAATACTTTTCAATTTGTGGTCCAAGTGTTCTGAATTTTTGTTTGTTTCCTCAATTGTCTAGCTCTTCCATCCTTGTTTCAGCAGCACATTCTTGTGCTTCCAGTTCACAAACATGAGAATGATGGCTCATCTCCAGGATTCCTAATTTTCAAAGCATGGCAAGCTTCCAATGTGATGCCTTTGGACTGCAAGAAGGCAGCCACCTGTTGCACCGTTGAAATGGTTTCAGCTTCAGCGTCTCCTCCATCATCCCAATACACAGTACAGGCATAAGATCTCAGTTTCCATGGCCAGTCCAGGTATGATCATTTAATCATCATTTAATCTGGTATATTGTTCCAACTTAATCAATCGCTTTTCCAGATGAGTCACCTTTTCTTCATTTTGGAGGCAAATGAGGTTCTTCTGCTGAAGCTGCATTGCTGTAACTTCTGTAGCTAGAAAATCTACCTCTTAATATCATCCACATCTGACTGTTTGTTTTGGCCCCATATTGGAACAAGTTCCAAAGGAGAGATTTTCCTAGAAACCTTTTGAGAGTTAATTCCATGATTTTCCAGTATTTTAGCATTTACCGTTGACGCTGGTTCGCACTTGGGCTTGCTTGAGTTTGCAGGACGAGACCCGGAAGAGCAATGAGTGGAGTTCATTGATTCTTTTTGACTTAAAATTACAATTTTTTGTTGAAAATAACTTTTTTTTTTTTTTTTTGGCAACATTTTGACAGAAAATTAAAACAGTTGTTAAATTTAAAACTTTGAATAATTTAAACTTTTTGTCCTAAAATGTTAACTGTAACTAAAATTACAAATTTTGACAAATGATCAGCTTTTAGTTGGAAAATCTTTTGCAACTGTTTATACTAAATCCTGACTTTCTAAACATAAACCAGCAGCTCTCCACCTGCTATTCCACTTTTTGATGTCAGTGCTGAGTCCAATGTTTCCTCAGAAATGTTCTCATTTAATTACATAATCACACTCACAAACCAGGTAAGATGAACTGGCGTACCGAAATTTAACCAGCTCTCATCAAGTTTGACACGAGTGATGTACAAGACGCAGGTGGAACTCATGTATGCTTGAGCAGGAAGTTGTTTTGTTTGGTCTTCTTAAAGTCACAGCTAGAAGGGTTGTAACTGCACACAGTGACAGTTTACACTCTGGATGTTTGAAAGTCAGGAAAAGCAGCTTTTTGATGAATAAATATCTGATTAAAGACCTTATTTTATGGTTCACACGACCATGCCCATGCTTCTCCGCCAGCTGCGGCCGAGTGAACAGGACAAACAGCTCGGAGATGCCTCACTGCTCCTGTGTCCGTCACACAGTCAGCTCCTGGGCGCCACACCCCAGTAACCAGCCTCTCAGGACCATTAGTGGTTTTAGATTCAATAACAAAAAATGAATAAAAATAAAAAAAATAAATCACAGCTTAAAATCAGATTTAACATTTTCCATCCTTATTTTTTTTAAACTCAAAAATAATCTCCAGATTAACAAGACTTTGTTCCTGGAAACGTTTACGGTCGTGAATAAGTTAGCAATCTAAGTTAAAAACAAAACATGGTGACGTGTGATTTAACAAAAAATATATGTACACGCACACACACGTTAACACAATGCCAGGAGGCAAAGACAACAACAATGATCTTGGAGAAGTAATTAGAAATCCTAGATAGAGTTATAAAAACCACTTTACTCATGTGCAGAGGGATGAATAACAGTAAAGGGAATTGTTCCAGAATCATTGATTCGATCAATAAATATAATCAAAAGCATTTAAACAATATGATTCTTCCACTTCTTCAACAGTCTCCATAGAAACAGGTCAGTTTATAAGGTCATCTCCTGCAGACTCCACATGTCAACGACCGCCACAGTGCGTCACTGAGCTCTGATAGTCGTATTGATTGTGTGGGGTTGCCGTGTGACGACCAATTGATTAGCGGTCCTGTGGTGCTGCAGCAGCATTGAAGCCACGTGGCTCTGCCGGGAGCCCGATCTCATTTATCTCTAACCTACATACTGACTGAACTCTGCTGGGTCGAGTCTGTGGAGACCAGGAGACCCGAGAACAAGGCCTTTAAAGGAACCGCTGAGCTCTGCAGCTTCAGCACTTTTATCTGAACTCACATCTGCAAGACATCAGTCCAAGTTCCAACAACACAAGAGGACAAAATAGCAAATTTAACAATATTTCATAAATTTTTAAATCAAGTGAACTTTTGGCATAAAATCTCAAATTCCGTTTTTCAGTTTTTTTTCTTGAATTAAAATTACAATTTCTTAAAATTATTTTTGTAAAAACAGACTAACAATTTTTCGTGTAAAATTACACATTTTTAAATTCATCAACAACCAAGATGTTATGTCGTAGAATCACAAATGTCACAAAATTGACTTTAACTTAAAAAATTTTTTTTCTTTAAATTTTTTGCAACATTTTTACATAAAATTACAATAGTTGTAAAACTTCTGTGGAGGAGCGTCTCTAGATAAACTCTTGGCTTTTTTGTGTTACTGCTATAAATATTTAATTAAAAATGGGTAAGTCAAATCCATTTTTTGTGCATTTGCCGTTGAACTATTAAACACATTTCTATCCTGTAGCTGCTCCATTTAATGAGTTTGGGTTATAAATGGCTTTTTCGTCGCCACCAGCCCATTATTGACGCGACCCTCTAGCACGTTCTGCATCTGACCCGTTTTTCTGTGGCAGCGTTTGGGACATTTCCACCTGCAGCACCGCGGCTTTGTCACACCAGGATGCCGCAGGAGGCTAAAAATAATCCAGAATAATCCTGAAAGTGCTGAAGTCTTCATTCCTGCTCAGAGAGGGGTCAGCGCACCTATTAAAGGCAGTCGAAACGGCCCGATTGGCTTTGAACACAAAAGACCGCAGGACACCGGGGGGATGGGGTGGAGCTGGGGTTTGTGTGAGACTGGGATTAAGATTAATTAGTCAAAGTTCTCACTTGAAGTATTTTTGTTGCAGTCCATATCCCTTTATTATTATATATTATTGCATTACTTTATACCCCACCAAAGGACAAATCAATCAGATTCAGAACTTTTTTCATTCTTAAATGTTGTAGCACCATTTTTAAGAGCATTTTAATTCGCTATACATCAATACAACCTTTAAATCCCAAATAAATTTGAATAATATTTATGTAATAAGCCCATACCAACCATATAAATTGCTAGAAAAAAAACAAAAAACAAATGCAATAAACCACGAATAAAAATAATAATGTTTTTAACACATATTTTTCCCAAACAGAACTGTCACAACTGTCAGAGCTGTTTCCCTTAAATTTGAAAACATAAAGAATGTTTTTAAAGTCCTTTCAAACCAAAGAAAAGTTTGAGCATTTTCGTAGTTTTGCGATTTTTAAACACTGAAAAAAATAAAAACAGCGTGTAGATGAAAAATAATACACTCACGATGTAATCAAACCTGGTGAGTGCATTTTTTTGTGAAAGAGCGGAAAAACTACAAACCCCAGGAAAACGTCATCACGGCTGGTTCACATCATATAGTAGCGACATATATTCCAACGTAGGAAGAGAGTGAATGCGCAATTTAAATATTTAGTTTCCTGGTCAAATACTGCTGATATGAAAAGAAAAAAAACAACAACTTTGAAACAGTTGAGTATAAGTATAAAACATCTTTCAGACACATAACTTAAATGTAGTAGGCTTTGTTGGATTCACTTTAAAAACATTTTCTTTTACAATTTAGGAGAATTGGAAAAATAATTCAAGGAGCCGCAGTTCTGATTCATTCACTTTCTAATGAATATAATAGAGAATGTTCAGAATCCCCATCATTATTAACCCTTTAATCCCGATGTAAATGTTAAGATGTTTAGTATGTAATGCACATGCACCACACTCTTCCCTCCTGGGAGAGGAGGAAAAAAAGGCTTAAATGATCGTATATATTCATCCGTGAGGTGGCCATGTCTGTAGTCATATCAAAGGGGAGGCTCTGAGTTGAATGATACCATACATTATAATGAATATAAAACCCGTGTAACATTATATTCATGCGTAAACAAATTTGTGCAGTCATGTTGTAAGAGGAGAGTGAGTGTGCGCAGAGGTAGCACAACAGTCTGATAGTGTCATGGAGTTACCGTGAGTCATAATATTAGTGTGTGTTAGGTGTTTCTAGGAAAATAGCAAAAAGAATTGACTGTGCTAATAATAAGAAAGACATGGCAGAGCTTTTAGCTGAGCTACGACGACGATCAGATTTGGAATTTTCCAACTCGGGCAGCAGCAATGGCGGTGAGGACTCGGAAGAGGAGTTCACTCGGAACACGGACCAGGTTTATGAGTAATTTTTTGTGTTTTGTTCATTGAATTATGTATTATTTTTAAATATTATTTTTCTTCTGATGATCAAAAGTAAAACACACTAGCTAATTATCTCATATGCATGTAAAAACACTATAGCAGGACAGATTGTCTCCTTTGGTCTGATGATGTTTACCCATAATTCCATTATGTGTTTAGTCCCAAATACATCTTATACAAACATTTTCAATCAGTATATAATATTGTAATGATATTTTTTTTTATTTCTGTACTTCATCTCTTTGGTCTACTATAAATATTTTATTATGTATTTAGCCCCTAATATATTTGTTCTCATTTCCATTACCAGCACTTTTGCAATTTTACTGTTTTTGATTATGTTCTTATTTACATTTTTTTAAATACAATAGTTGTTTTAAAAAAATAAATAGTTTGCACTAATTGCTATTTTGGTTTCTTATTTCACATTGACAACGATAACTTATCGTATTTGGTTGTTTTCTTAGATGTTGATGAAGCACAAGGTAAATATACCCAAAAACTCAATTTCAATTTTTTTTTTTTCTTTTTCAAATGTATTCAGGCTTTGTAACAGACACCATATTTTTGACATTGGGAGTACATTATCTGAAGTCTCTAGATGTCCTTAGACACCAAGAACTTCCATATGAACCTTATTATTATGGAATAGTTCTTTGTTTACTTTGGGTAGGTTTTTTTAAGTCTCTTTCCTGAAAATAGGTCTAGGGCTTAAATGGTTAACAAAACTGACATTAGCAAATCATTAATAATAATCCAGGAGTTTTGTGTGAAGTATGGACGTACTGTGGTGATATTTGTGATGCATGAAACGATAACAGGTTTAGTCACAGTTTTTTTTGTTTTGTTTTTTTTTGGGTGAACTGTAACCAAAAAAACAAAAAGACCTCACACTCTCAAAAAAAATCTTCAAGGACTACAAATCATGGTTGGTTCAAATCAATCAATCAGTACAGTTCAGTACACAAATTTAACAGTAAAGCTCTAGGAAGTCTAAATCAGGAAATCTTCGTACTCTCTGAAAACTCTCTCCATTCTGATCCTGCCATTGACAGTCTTCAAGCAGTGTCAGCACATCCATTGTGACACAAATGTCAAATCTCACTGCAGTATTTATACGTCAACAATTAATGTACCAATGAGTGCCATCGCTATATTATTTGCAGATGTTCATATGTACATGCTGTCTGTAACTCTTAAATGAGTGCTTATGGAATGCATGGCTCCATTCAGGAACACATCTATAATATTAAAGGCCTCTGGGTTTATGATTACAAAGGTCTACAAGTCTGACATGAATGGTTAAATCCACAAGATGAACGTGGCTTAAATTCACCATCTCACCAGCTACGCTGCTAGTTTTCCCCGTCTCCAAAATGTCCGTGTACAAGATTCAGAGTTTGTATACAGGTGTGTACATTCTACCATCAAGTCTGTTTTTATAAATCACAACCTTTGCGTAGAAAGTGACTTGCACCACTTTCAGGCACTGTTTTGTGCGTATACAACATTCATAAATGAGGCCCCAGGACCCTGAAGACCACGACCCTAAAAACTATGACCCCAAAGACCAGGACCCTAAAGACCATGTGACAACTGCTAACACTCAGAGGAACTCATGTTTCCATGATTGCATGATAAGAACTGAAACAACTTGCAGACCGATGACATCACAGGTGCAGGAACTGAGCCTACCTCTCCAGACATCTGCAGGTGAGCTCTGCCCGTCTCGCCGTCCATCGATCAGACACAGAAAGGAGCAGCTGCTGGTCGCTGACAAGTTTAAGCCTCTAATGACTGATGATGGACAGGTGGGGAAGGGCGGGGCTTGTAGATGAGCCTCTCAGGTGGCAGATGGTCGAGGAAACGCAACGACTTTAACTGAAAGCATGACCTAATTACTGACCACGGCACCTGAGGACTGTTTCTACCCTCATCTTTCATTTTATTCGACTTTACTCTATTCTTACTTTTTAACGTCTTCTGGTATCAGTAGCAGTACCTGTACTGTAGTAGATGACATGGAGACCATTCAAGCTATTTTTAATCACACTAATGATACAACATACATATGAAACAGTTCAGCTGTAACCTAATAACGACTGTTTCCACCTGAACGGAACTTATTTCCAACATTTCCTCTGGTCCTGGTTTCACCTCCTTGTTAGTGCTGCTCATTCCTCCCTCTCACAAAGAAAAGAGGCTTTAAAAACACTTGAGAGTGACTTCACAGAGGGCTTGTCTGATTCTACGTGTATACCATTATTAGTCATTAATTTGAGTTGAGAAAAGTCTGAAACTGTACAGTTCAAATGATTGGATCAGCCTCTACTTATATTTGTTTTTATTCTTTTTTTTTTATGACAGGATTTATCGTTCCATTCCTTCAGAGGAGCAGAAACCTCCAATATGAACGCAGCATCAGATCAGTGTTGATCGGCATTGATCACTGAAACAGCCTGATGGGGTTTCAGAACTGTCAACACATCGGGGGTTCACACACCTCCACTTCACACCTGAGCAGACAGGTAAAGGGTTTCAGGACCGCCTCCTCATCCTCCAGTCAGACATCGCTGTGCAACCCGACTCCTGACATCAAACAGTCACCATGGCGACTGCACACAAACAGGGTGCACTTCCAGGAAAGGTTGGGCGTTCCCTTTTTGAGTTCATCAAACATTTAAGGTGGCAGATTATTTTCAGGTTGAATGTTTTTATTTTTATGAAAAACGTGAAAAAATATTCAGAATGATCCAGAACAAGGGCCAGACAGAGCCCCCCCCCCAGCTCAGATTACACAACCCATTTGGTTCAAAGGTCCTTCAAAGTTTCAGCTTCTGACTCCTGACTGTTGCCTGGCAACAGCTAAACTGATGATGTCACATTCAGTGTCAGCAAGTGACTACATGTGATGAGTCTGAACAAAGTAAATAAAGATTAGAGTAATATAAAAAGATGAAAGAAATAATACAAAAAAATTATTTTTGTTTCAGTATTTGATTAAAAGGTTCAACAAAAAGGTTGAGACTTAATGAGCAGTGTTGCATGCTGGGACATGTAGTTAGTTGTTACCTGAAAGTTATTGGCTTTAATTCTTTTTTTTAACTTCTCCAAATATCACAGATAACAGCAGCGTGTTTATCGTTTGCTAAATTTGTTAAAGTTGTTGTTTTTTCTGTGTTTGTGGACTATTTTTTTCCGTCATGATGGGCAGGTGTTCACTTGCTGACGTCAAAGCGGAGCCTCTAACCGTTAACAAACCTATGGTCACGTGGCCCCGAATTTCATCATAAAAAGCAGGGGGAAAAGGTAAATTTAAAAAAAGAAAACAGAAAAGGCGCGACAATGTGTCCTGTTAACCTTCCTGAACCGAACCGATGCGTACAAGCGCACACACCTGTCGCTCGTTAAGCTATGCTGGTTCCGGTCGGTCATTCAGGTGCAGATTCAATTTTTTTTTTAAAAAGGAGGGGAAAAAAAGCTTAAATCCATTCATGGTCAGGTACTAGAGCTCTTACCTTCAGCAGAAATAATCCCAGAACAACATGGCACAGGTCAGGTCCTCACAAACCGGTACCGGTTTCAGCCCCTGCGCGCAGCGCCACGTGTCTAGCAGACGGAGCTCCTGTCCGGCTGCAGACAGCAGCGACTCGGAGAGAAGCTCACCTGGTTTTGGATCTGCTGGGTCCGCTGCCTGAGAGCTAGAGGCGGATCTCTGGGCGATGACTGACAGGCTGTCCGGCTCAGCGAACACGCCCCCTTTAGATTTTCAAAATAAAAGCGTCAAAGAATTTGAAGAAACAGATGCCACATAAAAAATAAATATAAATACCTAAAATAAAATAAAATGTAAAAGTAAATGAAAAGAAATAAGATAAAATGAAACAATTCTAAAAATGAAAACACTAGTTTCATCTGTTACTATACTTACATTATTCAAGGAGCTGCACCATAGTTTAGTTGGAGTTCCTCTACCAACCAATAGAGACTGTGGTTCCTCTACCGAACACTAGAGGCCATGGTTCCTCTACCAACTACTAGAGACTGCAAGTTATAAGAAACAAAGAAAAATGTAAAAATATAAAGTGTAAGATAATTCTTAACACACATATTCAAGTCTTCAAGCTAAAAATTAATACCATATGTGCATGTGCCAGAATATACACTGTAATATTAAATAATGATAAATATGTCTAACATGAAAATTACTCCACAAGTGGATCAGTTTCTGCAATATGCATCCAGGTCTGGGTCTGAGATGATGGTGGCCGTCTTAAGGCAAATTCAGAAAGCTGTCTTCACTCCAGTTTGAAGGCTGCTAACCAGCTGGATCATTTCTAGCTTAGAATAATTATAAAAGTAAAATTAATTAGTGTAATTAGGTTACTGAAAACTAAGTCAGCAAAACTAAAATACCTGTGACTGAACTACGGCCAGGAAAAATAAGCTACTGAAAAAAAAAACTGTGGGTGAAATCAGAGAGGGTTTGTCCAGTTCTTCTAAAGCCTTCCAGGCAACACTGATGGAAAATAACCCCCCACCACACACACACACCCTTTTTTTCAACTGCTATAGAGCACTGATGTCTTCTGCTGGAACCAGAAGGACTCCACAGATGGAGGAAAACTTTTAATAACTGTACAAACACGAATATTAAAATCTCTTCTTACAAAGACGTACATTTTTTTAAATTTAAGAATTAGAAGAAAAAAATAATCAAAATGCTGATGTACTTTTTGAGTCAAATCCAAATCATTTAATCACTGAGTCTGATAAGTAATCATGACATCATATTTAAAATTTTAAAATTTCTGTATAAAATTGTAAAAAATATTCCATAGTCTGACCCAGAAGCATTAAAGAACAAAAAAAGGCTTATTTGTTGTGTAATGTTTGGTGACTGGCGCCCTCTGGAGGCTTATCGGAGGACTGAACATGAAAAAAAAATGTGAAAAAGAGAAAAACGTATGTTTTCTGCTCTAAAGTTGATTTATGATCATTTTTAGACACACGAAACGAAATCTGGAATGAATAAGAGGACAATGTTGAAGAAAAGAAAACTTGTAGATCATCAGCTGATCCATCACCATCTTGCTTCACAGTAGCGGTCAGGCGTTTGGTGCTCAGTGGTCCAGACGATGTTCTTATACCTGAGAACTGATCCTTTATCCGCATTATTTTTTTTTTATCTGTTTTATTAACAAACTCAACTTTTTATAAATGGTAATCTAATGAAGAAATCCAGGAACTAGTCAAGTTCTGATACTTTTGAATGTTATAATAGTTTTTATTTTTTACTTTGTTTTTTCGTTTCTTTATTATTTGATGATTAAAATTCAGTTTCAGTTTGTTTAACAAACATTTCTGTCGTTTTAGTTTTACTTTCAGTTTGAAATTTTGGTTTAGTCGGGTTTTCGGTTTCCAGGTGTTGACTTACAGATATTAAAGAAATCTGGAATTAAAGAATGTTACCTATCAACAATGTCACACAGGAAAAAAATCATGTATTCTTTACTTAAAGTAATTTGAAAAATTTTGTTTTTCTGTGGTTTCTATTAAATTAAGACATGTTTTAGAAGAGATTGCATATTCAAAAACCACTCAAGTGAAATAATTAGTGTAAATTAAATAGTAGTTGAGGGGAGGTTAATGTGATTTAACAAAATGAACAAAAACACACTAAAGCATCTGTACCTGTCCCTCTACAGATCTACAGTCAAGTCATTAACTTTAATAAATCAATGACTGAAGATAAAGCTGTTTAAAGGATCAGAGTACCCTGGTGGCGATTATCACAGCGAGACCACAGCTTTGCACAATAGTCTTTATTTAAAGGCACTTTCCACCGCAGAAAAGAACCACACAGACAGTGCAGGCCTTCTGCCTGTCAGTCCTCTCCTCCAGAGCCAAAGTGCTGATGTCTAAATAGACGGAACTTGATTGGTACATGCAACACAGGTGTGCCAATCAGCCCCTCTCAGCCACAGCTTCACCTCGCCTCTGCAGCTGAGCAGAACCACACCCCACGACAAGCTGCTTTGACATAATTTTAGGATGAAAATCTTCCCTTACTTCCAGAAGACCATTGTGTCATAGATGATTCCCTGCGGGACCTTATCTATGGATTTAGTTTTATTAGTTATGACATTATGTCATGACTTTCTTGCCTCCAGGATGATTAAAAAAAAAACAAGTTAATTTACTAGTAATTCTATTAGTTTCACTTAGTTTTGCATTAACTTTAGCCTGTTTCAGTCAACTTTTTTCAGTTAGTTTCCATTTTAGTCTTAATTTTTTTATTAACTACAATAACTGTTTAAGGTATAAACATCAACTGTAAAGCTGATTCCACTCCTTATAGCCAACATTTAACTCTCCATCTGGTACATAGGGAAGTGTTTTGAGGATGTCCAACCAGGACAAGACCTCCAGGACACCCTGCAGAGACCAGACCTCCTGGCTGACCTGTGAATACCTCGATTGGCGTGCTGCTGCTTCTCCTCCTCTCATCCAGTCTTCCTCTGATTGTTCCATCGTTGGACTCCGATGTCCTCAGAGACCTGGAGACTGTTGGGAGGATGAAGATTCACTGGAGTTCAGAACTCTTCAGTGGAAACACTGAACTCAGTTGTCAGTTTGGAGATGATTTGATGGCATTTTTAAGAAGTGTCAAACCTGGGACACGTCATCTACATGGTTACCATTAAAGACCAGTTACTCTATTTTCTCAACTAGCTACGTCGTCACATTTCCTACTAGTTCCTGGACTTTGTCGTGTTTTTGTCATAAAATCTCAAATTCACAAAATCACAAATTGTGACTTATCATAAACTTAAGGCTTTTGTGGTTAAAATCGTATTTTTATTGTCAAGTCGCAAATTCCTTTTTATTTAAAAAAAAAAAAAAGTCTTTTCATTCAAAAAAGAAGCTAATTTTGTCCTAAACTGGCAACTTTCACAATGTGATCTTTATTAAAATTTGTTTTACTTAATCTTTTTTTTTTTTTGGAAACTCTAATTAAAAGTGTTTTTTTTGTGAAAACAAAACTTTGGTGTCAAATTGCAACTTTTAAAAGATCAACACTTTTAATTGTACAATCACAAATGTCACAAAATTCTGACTTTTTAACTCAAAATTATACTTTGTTATAAAAAGGTAAATGTAACTAAAATCACAAGTTTTGACAAATATGATCAACTTTTTATTGTAAAATCTTTTTCAATCGTTTACTAAATCCTGACTTTCTGACATAAACCAGCTGCTCTCTACCTCAGTTATTCCACTTTTTAATCAAATGTTTCCTCAGACCAGCTGCTCATGTCTATCCCTCTTGGCACTGGGTTCATAACCACCTGAATAAAAATGTTTCTTTTCTTCAACGTGATAAAAATAAATGACATTTCAGAATCAGGATTTTATTTTGAGTCGTTTAAAAACTTTATAATTCGTCACCATCAACAACATCCGGATCATTCGGACCACTGCGGTTCTGAACCTCCACCTCTGGTTCCCATTTCCAGTTTAGAACTGGACTCGGGCAGCTCCTTTGCTGGTTCAGATCCAGGAACCTGTGACATCAGCAGATGGGAGCAGGGCTAAACACAGAACTGTCTATCTGATCCATCAAAGTCTGAGGATGAGCTCAGAACTAGAGGCAGAGCCAGGTTTAAGCTGCTGAGAGGTAAATCTGAAAGCTGATGTTTCACATTTGTGGTCTGGACTGGTTTGTTTAGGACCAGAACCAGAACCAGGATTTGTCCGTGGATTAAGTTTGTGTGTAAAAGTTCGGATCAGAACCAGATTCACGACTGTGCATCGGTTCCAGGACACCTTCTGTCGGACCGTCACTCGACGCTCTCGCTGTCTGGTGAGACATTCTGCGGCGCCGGTCTTGGTCTCCAGTCGCCGTTACGTTTCAATGCGGGTGGGCGGAGCCTCAGGACACCTGGATGACTTCCATGCTGCCGGAAAAGCTGGACCGGCTACCCACCTTGGTGCCGCGCTCGTCCCGGGACCGCCCGTCTGCCACGCTATCCCCAAACTCCATCTGACAGCTCCGCCGCTTCAGCTGCTTCTCGAAGCTGCTCTCTTCATGCCAGCTGCGCCTGGAGTCGCCGCGGTCACCAGTCCGGTCGCGGCTGCGTCGCTGCACGGCATCTGGGCCATGGGCACAGCCATATGCCGTAAACCCACCACCGCTCAGGATGGCAGACGTGGAGTAGAAGCGTGTGGTCTCGGAGGACAGGTACCAGCCACCTGCCAGTGAGGAGGCGGAGACTGCGACAGGCCCCAGCAGGATGTCTGAATGCCAACCCTTTAGGGCACCACTGCCACCAGGCCGGACCAGGTGCTGCTGGAACAGGAAGCTGGTGGCGCTCTCCTCCACGCTGCCGCTCCGTCGCAACTGCTGCGAGCAACTCGGAGGAGCAGTGGGAGGTTTGGTGAAGCCTCCAGGGCCCTGAGGCGGCGGCGCTTCTGGACCCGCCTCCTCCTTGTCGGGGCTCTGCTCCGGAGTGGACTGCTCTGACACCTCCTCCACCGGAGAGAACTGACATGGTTTACTAGTCGTCTCCTTGAAGGACGACTGCTTGTAGAACTCGTCTCCCGGTCCACTGTGAGGGGCCAGCGCTCGGTGGGCAGGGCCCCCGGCCGGCTCGCCGTACGACTTGATGTCCAGTGAGAAGGAGCGCTTCAGCCGAGCGCTATCCTCCGGTGTGTCAGCGAGCTGTAGGACGCTCAGAGCTTCGGCCAGCTGCTCCGGGGCCTCGTCCAGGACACAAGGGAGGGTGAGTGGCTCTGGGTTGATGGGACCGGGGCCCTCAGGGGCTTCTGGGTCAGCTGGGAGTTCAGAGTCCTCAGAGGACTTCAGTCTGGCATCGGTACTGACAGGACTTTTGATCTTCTTCTCGAAGTCCAGCAGCTGACCCAGAAAGTTGAAGTTTGGAGAGATGGTGGGACGCTTTTCCTTCACAAACCTGAGGACACCAGAGAGACAGTGGGACAGAAGGAGGACAGTGGGGACACAGAGGTGAGACAGGGTTACACAGAGGAGGGCGGGTTCAGTTAGATTGAAAAATACTTAGGTGTCCATGGTAACGACTACAGCCTGCTATAACTAGGACCATTTATAAACTATAATATTAAATTATTATTAATAGTCATATAAACACACACTGTTTATAAATGCATACAAAAGAGATAAATTAATAATAAATGAATTCATAAATAAAACAATGTTTTTTATTATCTATGTATAACATCTTTCTTTTTAAACTTTATTCAGCTTTTGACTATTTTGGATTTAATTAGTTCATTTTATTCTTTTTACATTTTACTTTTATTTTATTCATCTTTTAATATATATTTTTAAACATGTTTTTAATCTTTTTCCATATTTGAATAATTATAGAATTAATTTATTTAAAAAAAAAAAACTTTTTCTATATTAACTTTTAATTATGGAGTTTATTCTGCTCTTTTCCCCTCTATAATCCACTTTTAATTATTTTAAAAAATGTATTAATTTATTAAAAAATTTTTTTTAACTTTATTCAAGTTTTATCAAAGAATTAATTAATTTCAATATATTTTTTAAAACATTTTAAAACTTAAACCATCTTTTAATTATTATGGAATTAATGTATTGATTTTATTCTGATTTATTCCTTTGTCATTAATTTTTCTTTATGTACTTTATATTAAATTATCTTATTTTATTTAGTATGTATAAAACAAATAAAATAACTAGTTGATAACCTATTTTTGAGATGAAAACGACATCAATAATTTAAAACGGGTTCATCTTGTTAACTGAAGGTGTAATTCTGGTAAATAATTCTTAATATCAGATTAAAGATAAACACACCTGAGGCTCTACCACTTTTGGAAAGATTCAAAGTTTGTATAAAAACTACCATTGGTAAAAACTCTGTCTCACCTGTACGCCTCGTCCAAAGACATGTCCATCCTCTTCATGATGTAAGCAATGGCGATGGTCGCCGAACGCGAGATTCCCGCCAGACAGTGGACCAGGACACGAGCGTTGGATGCTTTGGCCTTCTCTGGAACGACAGCAGAGTCTGAGTGGCAGCCGCCAACTGGCAGGTTACTTGAAAGCGGCGGCGCTTACCGATGAACTCCACGGACCGGTCCAACCAGGGCAGGATCTTCTCGCAGAATGAATCGTTGACGGGGACTCGCAGGAAGTGGGAGTCTGGGACGAAGTCAGGTTTGGGGCAGGTGTTGCTGGCGTTGAGGACGTAGGTGATGTCGTTCTGCTGCATCAGGTCCTAGAAGAGGAGCAGAGGAGTGTTGGGTGAGACGGGACGTTTAAAAGAGCTGCCGGGTTACCTGAGGACTGGGTGGTCACCTTGTTGAGGACATCCCTCTGGCAGCCCAGGTACAGATGAGGCAGGATCCGGGTCGGCCCAACCACGCTGACGGGGAGGCAGGGCTGAGAGATGCAGGATGGAACCAGAGACGATTTTCCCTCACAGAGACCTGGAAATAGGTGGGAGAAGTCCTGGAACCCACCTGACAACCGAGGACAGGTGAGTTAAAAAAAAAGTCAAAGTTACAGTATAAAAGACACAAATCTGAAGACAGAGACACAAACGTCCATCAGTGAGTCTGATAAACTCATCCTGATGTTCACAACTGCTGTCGCGAGGCAGCAAGACTCCAACTGACTCCCAGCAGCCTCTCTGGCCCCAACAGAGAGGTTGCTGGGAGTCAGCTGGCTCCTCAATTTGTTGATGAATTCCAGTCGATGACAAGAAGTTTATGCTGTTTTTTTTTTTGTTTTGTTTAGATAAAAGCCCAAAATCCTCCAAAAAGCTTTTATTTCTAAGCATAGATGCATCGTTCCTGAAGAAACTTCATTTCCGAAACATTTCTGCGGCAAAGTTTTACCCCCTCACTGATTATGATGGGTTTTTTTGTTTCATTACATTTGTCCTATCTGGAAATGTTTTCTAATATAATAAAATTAGATTAAAAACAGAAAATGGTTAAAATAAAATAAAATTAGATTAAAACTGAAGAAAATTTAATAAAAACTAAAAATAAAACTAAATAAAACAACAAAATAAAACTAATTAAAGGATTACTAAATAAAATAAAAACTAAATAAATTAAAAGTAAAGTAAAGAATACAAAGTAAACTAAATTAAAACTAAAGAAAATAAAGTAAATAAAACAAAAACAACCTAAAAATAAAGAAAATAAAACACTATAAAACAAATCAAAATAAAAATGTATAAAATAAACTAAAACTAAATTAATTAAAGTAAAACGTTCACCACCTGAAACTGGTTCAGTAAAAATTGTTTCTTTTGTTATTGTTTGTGATTTGTAATACTCATCTCATCCACTAGAGGGCCAGTCAGAACCTGTTGCCCCAATAACAACAAAGGTGATAATAATCAGGGTTCTCCCCAACATACAACAATGGTGGCGCAGCACCATCATCAACAGATCATCTTTTTAACCACTGACGTGGTTTTGCCAAGCTTCACTCCAGTCATTGATTTAAGTGAATAATAAGTTAAATATTATAACAATCAAGTACTTAAACAAACTTTAGTTTATTATGTGGCTGATTTTATGCAGATGTTGGTGGAGGACCAGAGCACCAGTCTATAAAACGTTATCCACCTTAGTGAAGAGCAGGCTCTGCATTATGGCCATTTTTGTCCAGGGTTGCCAGATCTCACTGACAGTTTCCAGCCCAAATACAACATAATATCTGTCCAACTCATTGAAAAGCAACCCAAACTTTTAATTCTCTAAAGATTTCTGTTAAAAACGTAAACTATTAAATGTGTAATAAATAGCATGTCCTAAGCATGCAAAACTAAGGCTCCCAACAAAGAGTGCCAGTAAGTCTGATTTAAAAATAAAGCAAATGCAATATGAGCAAACAGATCACAGTTTATTGTGTTTCTACTTTTCTCCGCCATATAAAAGCAACTATTTTAATAATTTCACCTGAGAATTTTGTGAAAAACAGAAAAGCAGCCCAAGTTTTATCAACCCACTGAGTGCTATATTTTCCAGTCCATCATCGTCTTCAAAAGAAGCCCAATTGGGCGTAAACCTATGCACATTCATAAATTGTTAATGTTGCATTTCATACAGTTGTTATTTGTGGTTAAGTTTAATTTAAAAAAAAAAAAAAAAAAAAAAAAAGGAAAGTCAATGTGAGTGCGAAGGGGGCACTGGCAGCAATACCGTGGTGTCAAAAGCTGGGGAGAAGCCTGATAATCCTGCTGGAGCTGCACTTCATGATGAAAGTGACATCATTACAACCAGACATGGGTCAGCACCAGCTGATCCAGCGATGACCTGGACAGGTGCAGTGGCAGACTCACCTGAGAGCAGGTGCACGGACGGGAAGCTCTTCTCCAGTTTGACCAGCAGGACACTGAGGAACGAGTCAGAGCCAAAAGCGGCCAGATCCGACGAGCTCTGATCATAGACGACAACCTCCTGGTCTCCCTGCAGGTCCAGCTGGAACACAGACTAGGAGTCAGCCTGCAGGTTCTATTTCCTGTCACCTGAGCTCACCTGGAGCAGGTCTCACCTTCTTCTTGGCTGAGTGCTGGAGCAACTCGGCGATCTGGACCTTGTCCTGCTGCAACCTTCTCTTCATCAGCTTGGAGCAGTTCACGTTGATGGCCTCCAGGATGTGCGAGGCATTGTAGTCCACGAAGGGCCGGCTGTCGATCAGGACCACACGGTCCAGACCGCCCTCCAACAGTGACACCAGAGCCTCCGGCCCGATGGGCCGGACCGTGTCAGGCCGAGGCATCCCTGGACCCAAGCTGGATCACCCACCCACCCCCCGCCCCCCTTCCCTGGTTGTAGACCCCCCCCCCACCCACTTTCTCCTGGTCTTTGTGGAGGTCCCGGCTGAAGGTCCAGCTCAGTGACAAAGACCGCTGGGGGGAACCTCAGAGGATGACCCGGTGCGATGATGTCATCATGAAGGCAGCCAACCACTGCTCAATCTGTCAGCGTGATAGTGGTGCTGGGGGGAGGAGTTCATTCACTCCACAGCAGGCCAGAAACAAAAACCGTTTTTTTGTCCTGATGACATGACTCTGGACCTCCTCCTCATCCTCCAGATCTGAAACCAAAACAGAAACTCACCATTACCATAGAAACGCAGCCCCTCCCTCATTGTCATTTGTTTCAGTTTGTTTAACAAACACGTCTGTAGTTTTAGCTTTACTTTTTGATTTGTTTTAGTCTTAGTTTTTATTTTTAATGTTTTCTTACAGATATTAACAAAAAAATCTAGAATTAAAGAATGTTTCCTGTCATACAGGACAGAAATAATTTATTCTTTACTTCATGTAATTAGAATAATTTGGTGTTGGGTTAAAAGGAACTAAAAGCCAGAATGCAGTTCAAAAATAATAGAAGTCATTAAACATACAAAAAAAAGAAGCAAGAAAATATTTCTATTTTTTAAGAAAATCTTTGAAGAGGTAGCATGTTTAAGAACCAATCTAAAATAATTAAAATCTATATTAAATAGTAATTGAGGGGAGGTTAATGTGATTTAACTCTAATGAAAACTTGTTCTAGAGAAGTTGCATCCTGATTCTCAGACCAGATGAAAGCAGGACACAGCTTTAACCGCTAGGCTATGCAGAGGCCCCAACAGATTTTTTAAATGTTCCAAAAATCGCAATTTTTTTTAAATTCATTTTTTAATGAAAATCATGAGTTTTAAACAAAAATGTTCAATCTTTTTCAAACATTTCCTAAACTGACTCTCTGACATAAACCAGCTGCTGTCCACCTCAGTTATTCCAGTTATTTCAGTTGTTCCTCAGAAATGTTCTAGTTAGAAGTTTTTGATCATCTTTAAACGCTCTCACGGACCAGATCGGATGAAGTGGTGAACCGGATGTGGCCTGCAGGCCTTGGGTTTGACACGTGCAAGTTAGCGGTTTGGCTCCTCTTCAGAGTTTGTTCTGGTGGCGTCAGAAATTAGGATGAATGGACAGAGAATAGACAGAAAATGTTGAATTTTAATTCTTTCATGTCCTGCGGAGCACATGAATCCATCTGTTGTGTCAGTTCTAGGTGTTCCTACTTCTATAAAACATCTGGAGGCCGTTTCAGACAACTGTCCAGCCTCAGGTTTGTAATCCAGCTGTGGAGCAGGACATCTCCTGGTTGACTCCCGGTCCAGTCTGGACGCGTCCTCTTCTTTACAGCTCGTCTCTGCAAGATGACTCATGCTCACTACTCTGCAGCAGGAAACTCCCTCCTGTCGTGAAAACCAGCAGTTACGCCGAGAAAATCCCCAACACGCCGGCCTTGCAGCCGCTTCAGTCCTCTAAAACATCTGAGGACATCCCGATCATCCATGTCCGTGTTTTTCTTCTGTCTCTGTCGCTCAACTTCAACTCCACCAGTAAACAATTATTCAGGGCAGAAACCCGTTTGTATGAAAACAAGCATCACTGGATTACTGATCCTGAAGATAAATAAAAACATTAAAATGGGGCTGAAAGCTCTGCTGGATTTACAACGTTTAGAATGACTTTACTGGTTTAAGGTGCTGTTTACACGAGAACGTTTGGGGGTGAAAAACGCAAAACATTTTATCAGATATTTTATCCATATCGTTTACACGGCAACAGCGTTTTGGGGGGTTGAAAACGCAAAAAAGTGAAACCACCTTCCAGAGTGGAAATCTTACAAACGCTCCACTCTCGCATCATCGTGTAAACGGTTGACAACGCAAAACTGCATTTCTCGTCACATAGAATTTACACTTCAGCTGGACAAAAACATATGTCCGTATTGACAGGATTCCCAGTACACTTTTTATTGCGCTTTTGTAGTCTAACGTGATGTTCAGTCTAAACATGGAGTTAAACGTGAGAACAAAATGCCTGTTTTACATTTCTGGGTCAGATCGTTTCCATCTAAACTGGGATTAAATGACTGACTAGACAACCGAAGCATAGAGGTAATGGGCCTCATTCACAAATATGTGTGTGGAAATGTTCCTACTTCCCCCACAAAATAAGTGTGTGTGCAAAATCACCATGGGATTCATGAAACTTGCGCACTGGCCAATTTTGTTCTAAATTGACAAGCGCTTGCTCGGTGTTTGAGATTAGCATACTACCACGCCCATTTCTCCAAATAAGTAAACTGCTTGCCTAGAGCTGATTCATGAATGAATGAAGTGGTTCTGTGAGAACAGAAGTACATTTCAGTTTGTTGGAAGCAATGGCACCAAAAGGCAAAAAACAAAAAAAAAAAAAAAAAAAAACTTTACAACCACAAAAAATGAAACAATTGTGTCTGAGGTGGAAGACAGAAAATGATACTTATCCAGAAGTAAAAAATTAAAATAAAAAAAATGCTTAGACCCCATTACTGCAATAACTGGGGCTGTTAATGTAGAATCCCCAGAGAAGGGCATTGTGGTCCAGGTGGGGAAAAAAAAAAGTGAAAATGAAAGTTGATGCCAAAACAAACAAACAAATAAAAAAACGAATTGTGGATGCCTCCTGGCCAGTGCACCACAGCTTTAAGGATATGGCAGGCAGCATTACTGATCATCTACATGTTGATGGAGTGATAGTTTTTTCTGTTCATATATTGAATTGATGGCGTTTTGATGTGCACATGAGTACATTTATTGCATATTTGGCATTCCATATGCCATGGAACCCTGTCTGATTATGTTCATCATATGGGAATTTAATATATTCAGGCAATAGCCTTAGGATACCATTTTATACCCATGGGATGACTCGGCTTAGTTGTGAAATCCCAGCCTGGTCTGCTATTTCTCTCTTAAATATATCTGTAGGCAGGAAACTGAGGGTAGACAGGACTTGATGAGGTTTGAGAACGATGTGTTGGGTGATTTAGATGCTCCAGAGAAACAGATAAGCCATTCATCATTTTCCTCAAAAATCATTTTGATTTAAAAAAAAAAAAAATGTTAATTAGATCTCTTTTTAACGAATGTGGTTTTATATGCTCTGCATGTACTTAAAAGGTCTGTTTGCTTTTTCTAAGTCAGTTGGCTTTCCTCATTTGTAGGGTGACCAAACATCCTTTTTTTGCCTGGACATGTCCACTTTTTCCATCCTGTCTGGGGCATCCGGGGAGTTTTATAAATTCATGAAAATGTCTGGTTTTCACTGTTTTTCATAGGACCATTAACCGTCTACTTAAATTGCCTGGCGCTTCACACAGAATACTACGGTACTTGTAGTGTGACGTAATTCCCGAGAGGCTGCCTTGTGGGCGGCTCTGGGACGCGTGCACACCCCTACAAGGAGGGAGCAGACAGTGCAGCAGCATTGCACACAAAATACCGAAATGGTTTCATACGTTACGTGATAAAGACACAAATGTCCTACCCATAATATGGCTCAAACACAAAAAAGATTACTTCAGTCAAAAAAAGCATTTTCAATTTTTAAAAAAACACTTCAAAGAAAACATTTTCAAATAAAAACAGTGTTCAAATATTTTTTTTGCATTCAAAAACTTTTTTCTTAAAAAGCAAACAAACAACCTTTTCAGTTTGTTTTTTTATTGAAGCAAAGGTTTTTATTATTGAAAATATATTTTTTGATCAAAGCAACCTTTTTTCTGCTGGGAGGACCCCTGTCGTACACCGAGTTTCTTCCCTGTCTCTTGTCCCTCAGTCTCAGAACATTTAAATAACAATTTACATTTTCTATCTTCTGTAGTCTCTCTACTTCCTCCTTCTGCAGGTCCACTATGGTGATGCTGGGTTCTACTATGGTAATGTCAGGTCCTACCATGAACTAGAAAGGAGATAGGTAAGCGTATCATTGCTGCTGCTGTTGCTAAAAGTCAGTAGATGTTAACAGTAAATGCTGGTTGAATAGTGGGGAGAGCTGAGTAAAATATACTCGCGTATACATCTGCTTTATCATCCTGCTACATACAGTGCTGAACATTTACTGAAGAGCAAATGGACACTGCCAATGTCAGCTTGGACTTGATGTACAACACAGAGAAGACTGCAGCAGGAACCAGACGCACCATCTGCATTCACAAACAAGTCAGCCTGGGAAATGTACATGTGTCCTCTGGGCTGATGTTGAGATTGAAAACACTCTGAAATCAAAAGAATCAAAGCAATCAATCACAGAGAGAAAATATTGTTCAATCTGGGCAGGAGATTCAGGCTGTTAAAACAAATGGGCATTGATTTGATTGACAGGTGATGACAGACCAAAGTCAGTGCTCAGAGCTTTATTGCGTGTTGCCTGTCTCTTTTTAAGGTGAGCCATCCTCAAGGCTACAGTGACCCACGTTGTCCTGAAATATGATGAAAGACAAAGAGCAAAACTGTTCTCTCATTCCTCCTCTGATTTGACAAAGAGAAACAGAAAAAACAGTTTGCCTGTAGCCATAGAGCTTTGCTGCAGAGACAGTAGCAGCATGTGCTCCAGGTACACAGCAAGACTGAAAGAGAAAGACTGGGCAGCAAGAAGAGCGTAACAAAGATTAAAAAATGGCATAAAAAATTCCAAAATGGCATAAAAAATTCAAAAATGG
>JBAMYA010085326.1:0-22645 GCA_037176975.1 Arrhamphus sclerolepis | reverse complement strand
GGGAAGATCAGACTTAGACTGGGGAAGACTTAATGACTAATTGTCATACATTCTATTCATTAGCACAGCACATTGATCTTTATAGGTTTCACGGCTTTGATCAATATCAGATATATGTGTAACTTGTGCATTTATGCTGCCTGTTATGTGTCGCCAGGCATTTTGCCTCCTTCTAGCAACAGCAACAGTGTTAGATTTCTCACATAGGTTGTCTTTTTCTTTATATTTTATCGGTATGAGTCGCTCTGAAGTGGCTTTGAAGTGAAGTAAGGTGCTCTCTCTTTCTCATATGACGCTCTTTCCCATATGACGCTCACGGAACCTGCCCTTTATACGTGCACGTTCACGGGTCTTGATAAGATAACCCAGGGTTGACTTTACCGACTTGATAGACAGCGTTGTGATACAGATTATCCTGACTGGGTTTGTTAGGGTAAGTTGAACTGGATAGATCTGAGTAACCCAGGAAAACTCGATCCTGCTTCGTGATACAGGCCTCTGGTGTAATTCAATGCTGCTATAATGCTGTTTTCAAAACAAAGACTATTTGTAGTTTCTACACAGAAAAACTGTACATTATGATTGTTATTTAAGCTATATGTTTATCTTCTCATTTAGACCGCAAGAAAGACTTGGTCAAGCTGCAGGCCGGGGAGTATGTTTCTCTTGGTAAAGTTGAATCTGCTCTTAAAAATTGCTCCCTCATCGACAACATCTGTGCATATGCAAACAGGTGAGAAAGTTGCTTTAGATCAAAATAACAAGGAGAGAAATTTTAAATTAAATTTCATCCATATGTGCATGGACAATAAATTAAATAAAAGCGAAAATAATAAACAACCAGCTGTTTTCAGAGCTAAAACTTCTTTAGACATCTCGTGCTCACATGGTCCTCATTCATAATGTTTGGATAAATATTTGTATTCTCTGTACATATTTGACTTCTATTTGCATATGTCCATCCTTTGCATCAGATGGAAACAACAAACCCTGCGATAGAGATGAAATTGCATGAGTTTTCAGATGCATGGTAGTCTTTTATCCTGTGTGGGTGTATCTTACTATATCACCTTTCACAGTAAATCAACGGATGTTTTTCATTTTAGCTTGTGAGAAACTAAGTCCAACTTTTAACTGCATGTAAGTCCAATGTTTCTTTAAACATCCTGGTGGTAAAAGGAAAAAAAAACTTGTTTGTTCTATTTTCAGAAAACATGGGATGCTGTGAAAATAAAAGCAGAGTAATGCTTTCTTTTTCTTTTTGTAATGAATGGAATCAAATTAAGCAGAAAGCAGAAATTCTGATTAAATAAAAAATATTTATTTCACAAAAGGTATATATATTCCACCTGTATCTAAGCCGTGATGGCTTGGATTTTACCTGATTTATTGTATAACTAAGGACATTAATTTTAAAAAGGAAAAGATGCTTATTTTCAATTTTAAACTAACCCTCTTTAAATTCCTAGAAGACTTGATTCAGCTGACTGTCACTTTGTCTCACATTTTAACCACAGTTTCCTCTTAAAGTTCGCTTCATTATTTCAACTATTTTCAACTGCAGAATTTCAGCAGTGAGCAACTAATTAGATGATTTTGGTTCACTTAAGTTCTTCCTTGACCTTTTTTCTTTCTTTCTTTAATCAACTCTTTTCATCTTGATTCTTGCAGTGAGCAGAACTACGTGATCAGTTTTGTGGTTCCCAACCAGAAAAAGCTGACAGAACTAGCCAAGCAGAAAGGCATAGAGGGAATATGGGAGGAGATCTGCAAGCACCCCAACATGGAAAAAGAGGTTCTGAGGGAGATCAAGGAAGTTGCTGCTAAAAGTAAGGGTGGAACAGGTTATTGCCATATAGTGATGTTTTCTTCTTCATTTTAACTCCTACTGCTGTCAGAATAGAGGCTACCCGAGTACTGTGGAACACGATGTGTAAGAGCACTGAATGATGGTATCACTTGTTTTGGTTTTTTGCTGTCTTTACTGGAAGTGTTGATGTCTGTCAAAAGCTCCAAATGCATCAGCGCTACACCTGGTGCTGCCATTTAACAGCATTTTTGCTTTAGTTAAGAAAAAAAAAAAGTCTCATTTATCAATAACTTGTTCTGTTCCTGTTCTGCTTCTAGTTAAACTGCAGCGTTTTGAGATTCCAGTAAAAGTGCATCTGAGCCCAGAGCCGTGGACCCCTGAGACGGGTCTCGTTACAGATGCATTCAAGCTGAAGAGGAAAGAGCTGAAGAACCACTATTTTCAACACATCGAGAGAATGTATGGAGGAAAATAAATCAGCTTGACCCAGGAGTTTCTGTTAGCATAGCCACTGTTTGGATCTGTAAATAATTAGCCTGACTTCACCTGACAAATGCTCAAATGGGAACTAGTCTGGAACTTTAGTTTAATTTAAAATTCCAACAGTAGACCCACAACCACTCAAAACAACCAAATGCGTGATAGTTTAAAAAAAAAAATAGACCACAAACCGTCCAGATATCACCATTATGTTAGTAGATTCAAAACTGTTCCACAAGTGCCTCAGTGGTGCTTCTGTACAGATGTTTCAAACCCGCCCTGTTGGAAAATCTTGCTGAATGGAAGGATGCCAGAGATGGTCTTCCGTGCAAATGAAACGCGAGCACTCAGAATGGTCTGGGCGCCATGCTGGGAAATCTTTGCCCTGGTACCCGCTTTCGAAGAGGTCTTAAAGACAAAAGCTAAAGCTGTAAATAGTTGTAGCTGTTGATCCATATGTGCTGCTTACTATTTATCATGTGTGTTGAAGCTTCGATTGTTTAAGAAGCACTGATGCTACATGTCCTGAACGGTCCTAAGACTTTTACAGCACTTAACTACCATTCACTCAGCTCTATTGGCGCACGGTTTGATAAAAATGCCGCTGTTGTCCAGGTGTCATGGATTCTTTGTTGTGACTTCCATTGAAATATTTAACAAAGTTCATCTTCAAAACAGTTTGCTATGCTCCTTTGTGAAGTTGGAGTATTGATGTTTCGGTGCCTTCAGTCTGCAGTACTAATGTAGTAGTTTGGTAATAAGAGCCAACTAGATGAAATCAAATGGCTTTTGTGTTTGTTACACAAGTGGCTAAAGTGCGATGTTTACATGAGATTTAAAGAGGAAATGCCCACACAAAGCGTTACAAAGACATGGTTTACCAAAAGCAAATACTGACCATGTCTATTTATCCACTATTTCTGTTTTGTCAGCTTTGTTCTATTTATGCTTCTTTTTTTTCTTCTTTTTTTTGAAATGGAGAAAAAGACCAAAATGTATGACTAATGACTCAGGAAGATAAGTTAATGTTAGAGGTGAAACTGTCGGAGGATTTGCTTGTATTGAAATGATTTCAAAATTCTTGTGGGCACCTTATTTATTTAAAGCGAGCATGCTTTACGAATAAATAAAAACAAATTTAAAAAAAAAACAAAAGCTTACTAGGTGTAGTCACAACTGGCATACTATAAGACTGTGTGTATTTTACCTCAGTTAACAGGCAATTGTACATCATCAAAAATGATCTGAACATGAGTGTTCATTTTCATATCACAGGAGTGTTTTCTATGTATTTTTCCAAGTACTGTTGTGTTGAGATTTTGATTGTTAAGACTTTAGGACAATGACAGCCACTTTACAGTTGTTTGAATCAACCAGCATATATTGCTCCTATCATAACTGCCACATACTTGTTCAGCATTTTAAAAATAAACATTTTTCATATTAAAGTTGAATGTCTTTGTCCTGTTCCTCTTACACAGGTACACACTAATTTAGAATGTATTACTTTATTACATGAGTTAATGAAGAACACGTCATGAAGTATTGTTACTACAAGTGAGTACAAAGCTACTCATTTGATTTCTTCACAACTAAGACTAGTCAGTTGTGGAATGGACATGTTTGTGCATCATTGTTAAATTGATGGGATTTACTGTACTTAGCTGAAGTTACTAACAAGTCTGAATGCAGCTGATGCAGTTTTAGTCTGAGAACCTGTTTGATTAAAACTGATATTTTTATGTGAACAGAATGCTGTGCTTTTAGAGGGAGAGCAAATACACCAGACTTGGAGAAAAAGTTGATTCAACTGAAATTCAGTGAACTTAGATGCAGATTGTATAAAAACTAATCAAATAGTTGAGGCTCTGTGCATGCACTGATTCAAAACTTTCCCCAGCACTGTAAACACAAGACTACGGGAAACTGGCACTTGCAGGTTAGCTATAATAGTAAATGCATGTTAGTTTCATTTCATTTGTTTTAAAACTGCATACCATTACAGTAATACATGCTTTTTTTTGCCGAATATAATACATATTATGTTAACAATTTCACAATGTACAGTGTGCCAGAGGTACTTGCGTAGTTGCTACTTTCTGAAAAATTCCCAGTGTGTGACCAGTCTGCCTCTCATGTCACAATGCAATGAAAACATGTGACCTCCACTCTACAGAGCACCTTCCCGATACATTTGCTTAACGACTAGACAGTCTGCATCCAAGAATTATTGGCCAGTCTTCCACAAGGTCGATTCTCAACGTTCAAATGCAGAGTTCACCACTAGGTGCAAACTAGCTATCCAAGATGAAGACTGGAAACACTAGAAACTATGAACACTCATACACTCATGTGGACTGATGAAATGGTTCATGAGCTCACCGATGAAAACGACTTGTGAGGCAGAGATGTTGCAGTATGTTGTCCAACAGTGCTGAGTCACTGGTGTTCATTGGTGATGTCACAGAAGACAGAATTGTATTTATCGAACCAAACTGGACGTTTGATGAGAACTGGTGCTACACAAATAAAGGTCAACTGAACTGAAAACATGGATTCTAAAATGTTAATGGAATAAACTACAAGCTCACATTCAGCAAAATACAGCAAGCAGATATTGGACAATGACCCCAAGATATACTGTAAAAACAGGAGATTTTGTAGGTTAACAAATTGAATATTGTGCAACAACTGACTCAGCTACTTGATCTCAACCTGATCATATTGCATCTCTGTTGCTTTGGGCAAAACAGAAAGACCTGCAAGAGAGATGTGGTAAACGCCTTGCACAAACATCACACAGGAAGAAAACTATTGCATTAATGTGTTAGTTAATGAATGTGAATGATACTCAACCTAATATCTTTACAAAGTGATTAATTATAAATGTATCGAATTCAAGTTTATCATCTGAAAAAGTGGTACCATGTGCTAAAAATAAATAACTTCCAAATACTTGCATACACCTTTGAATCATCTCTAACTAAATGATCCTATTTAGCACCAGTACTATAACTGTTACTTTAACACGTCCTCATGAACAGTTAAACAATGCAAGAGTTCTTAAAATATTTCTGGATTAACAATTATGTGCATACAATGAAGCACAGCCATGGGTTATGAACAAGAATACTCCTCAGCATATTTATGGTTAAATCAACTTTTTTCTTTTCTCATTCTGTCATTCAGTGAGGGCAATCAAGATGTACAAAAATAAATGACCTACAAATGAACAAATGTTTTCAAATGCAAAATATAAAATTGTAGATTTTCCATCATTATGGTCATATGCCACTTTTTGTTTGGCAATGTAAAGAGTCTTTATTTTATTTAAAAACAAACAAATAAAAAAAAAAAAAAAAAAACAGGAAAAATCCACACTTTTTGTTTCCCAGCGTATTTTTCAAGTTTTTAGACATTAATGTAAAAACAGTGATATGGGGAGTCTCAGCTATTCCAGTCTTGAAAGCGGAAACAGTCACTAGCAATCTTCCAGACAGGTTGGTCATTGTTGGGTGTAGCCTGAGCGGTGAGAAGGAAGTTCTGGTTGAAGAATCGCTGTTTGTTCCCCTCAAACTTGACTATGCCACCGGTCACCACAAGCAACGTAGTCTGGCCTTGGGTTGCTTGTTCTGTGAATTTAAAAAAAACAAACAGAATAATGCTGCAAACGAAACCTCTCACCAGTGGAATGTCACAATTTATCTTTAATTAAAACGCTCATCCTAAAAATGTTAAAACTTTTCTAACATTTTTGATGTTTTATTTCTCACATTGAGAATCCCACGCAGGCACTGAAAATGTTTTAAACTTAAGACTGCCTCACTGACCGTGCACTGGCTGACAATCCAGCGTTTGAACCTGGAACTCGCTTGATGGCAGTGACTCAAAAAACTCGCCAAGAGCATCCTGTCCCGATACTGCATTCCCGTTCCACACCAAGGTCGCCTTGTCCAGGTAGAGACGGGTCAAGTTCTGGTACACAGAAACCAAGAAATAATACAGTTAAAAGTAGAAGCAACCTTAGTCTACAAGAAAAAGAAAAGGAAAGGAAAGGAAAAAAGCTTGTTTGACAGATCTGTGGAAAAGTACAAATATCTCTAGGAAGTTTGCATGCCATATAGTCAGTTTAAATAAAGCAGACTGACACCAAGTGCTCATGGTGTGCTTCAAATAAATAAATACATACATACATACGTAAATAAATAAATAAAAATCAGAACACTCTTTCACAGAAATTAAGGAACAGGACAGTGAGGTATAGCTTTGAGACAGACAAAAGTGATAAAACATCAGAGTAACTGATGGGAAAAACCTCAATATTAGTCTCCAGTCTTAAAACAGTGGAGACTTGAGAGAGCCATGACTCATCTTTGGAATAAAGATGGCTGCTAAAACGTCTGCACAGATGAGTCAGAGTCTGAGATTGTTATCATGTTAACCTTTGTCCCCTGATAGATGAAATCAAGATTTCATAAATACAGAGGGGGAGTGAATGATGCTTTGTGTGTGTTTTTACACAATCAAAGTTTATCTTAAATCAGTATGGATATCACTCTGTCTTGCAGTGTCATGAAGTACAGTGAGTAACTCTTTTGATAGCCCACAGTTTCATGGTGCAGGTACTCAAGCACACCCCTAAGAACAGCATGAATGAGCTGGAGTGGACCGTTAAGGATGGCATCCTGACGTCAGTCACTTTCATCAGTCCTATACAACTTGTTTTCAACGAGCAGCAGCAGATCACACCACTTTGAAAAAGTATTAGTGTTATGTTACCTTAACTGGGATGATAACAAAATTACCACGAATACGTGTGTTGAGTGACACTGCTCTCTGGTGAGTATATTGCGTTACAGCAACACTATAAATTACATTAAACACGTTATTAGCAATTTCCTAGGGCAACAGCTACCGGGATATAGGCATATACCTTATTCTGTCTTGGTGTGCTCATTTAAAAGTTTAAAATAAGTGGAGTGTTGATGTTTAATGCGAGAAGACAGAACGAAACATACCCTCCTTTTCTTATCCATGCAGTCGTAGTAAATGTTGACAAATTCTTCAGAATATCTGCATGACTGATCGGCATGCGTCCTGAAATCCTGGATTTATAAACACATATCAAATAATAAAATTGTTCATTTAAAAATTGAAGTTAATTAATAATGTATAGAAGAACGCACATTGTATAGCAGCTAGCTGGCTAATACAATGATTAACGTGTAGCGACGAGCCACGTTAACTTACCAGTGAGCTTGCCATATCTACTGATATTTGTGTCCAAACAGTACCCACTCGTACAGCAACAATGACTTTTTAAAATATCTACCTGTGATTTATTTAGTTATTTTTGTTCATTTAGCTCACAAACACATTCATTTCGTTTCGTGTTTTACTTCCTGCGGACGCAAATCGCATCTGCCAAAATAAAATGCTCATGCCCTTCAAATGCAGGAAAACGATTCGTTTGCAAATCAGCTTTCTTTTATATTGTGATTTTTCGGTTAGAAAAGAAAAAAGAGAAATAAACAAATAGGAGATGATTATGTTGAGGGTACATTTCCAATGAGGTAACGGCAAGACCTTTATTTTGAAGACACTCATATCGACCCCTGCGGATGTGTACGCCATAATTTCCTGAGTCATTGCGCCAGTGTTTCAAACGCTGCAACTTCAGCATCCAAACAAGGTTTCTGAAAGTTTTGCTTGACGTTTAAACGTATTAAAATAACAATGGAAGGCTCTGTGTCTAATGTTGAGGTGTGTAACTATGCGTACAACGGACAATTTGAACAATTAAAACAGTGTATTCTGTCAGATAAAACCCTTGCCTGCAAAGCGGATCAGGTAAGAGTACACGACCCAGTGAATACAATGTGGCTCTTTTCTGTTAAGTCTTGTTTGTACTGACGAACAGTCTTTGATCCCAGGACCGCAGAACCGCTCTACATTGGGCTTGTTCGGCGGGACACACCAATATTGTAGAGTTTCTGCTCGAGCTGGGGGTTGAAGTGAACCTGAAAGATGACGTAGGTTATCTCCTCGTTTCTTGACATTGCGCTGTAAATGTTACTTTCGCCTCTAATTTCAGGCAGTAAACTTTTATTTCGGCCTGTCAGTGACGTCACATGCCATGTTTTCGTTTTCCAGGCCTCGTGGACGCCCCTGCACATCGCTGCGTCTGCAGGCAGAGAAGACATAGTCAGATCTCTAATATCCAGAGGAGCTCAGCTCAACTCAGTTAATCAAAATGGATGCACCCCTCTGCACTACGCAGCTTCTAAAGACAGATATGAGGTATCTCTCCCAAGCTGCAGGAACATCAGCTGCTATCACATCACACCGGTTTAGACGTATTGCGTTAATCTAGTTGTGTGGTATTTCTTCTCATATTTAATTAAATTCAAATTCAATTTTATAAAAACGGACAAGGCAATGTGAAGACAGTATTACATGATATTAAGATATTGACAGCTGTCCAAATTGCATTCAATCAACCTTTTGAATGTTGAGAAGAAAAAGAAAAACATATATGGATGGATGTATGAAATCATAATAATTCTTGGCATAATTCTGATACGTTTCCAGTAACCTCCAGTTGAAACAGGTGGAAATGAAATGTCATGTCTGCATGAGTGTTTCATATTTTATATCTTATGCAGCTCTTTCCTCTATTGTGGTTTAATAGAACCAGTTTATCTCCATGTGCTTCATTTCTAGTGTTTTACTCAATTTAATCCAATGCATTTAAAGGAGGCTACTGGTTGAGGACTTGGACTGGTGACTGGAGGGGCACCAGTTCAATTCCCAACCAGTACCAATGTTATGCCTGAACAGTGCCTTCCCACGTCCACACCCATGAGGTGTCCCTGAAACCCCTGACTGCTGACCCCCTAACCCAGGCACTCTGGGAGCCCACTGCACCGGGTGGAGTACCCCAGATGGGTTAAATGCAGAGGAAGAACGACCCCCTGTGGGATCAATACATTATATATAAATATTACGAAACCATTTCCTAAGGTGTTAATGAAATGACGTGCTTTGGTCAACATACTACACAGACACTGTACAAATGGAAGCTTTACTTCTCTGTTCATAATGGGAAGTTTATGGAAGGGAAATTGGCACAAACACCCTGTACAGTCTGTTCAAACCCCTCCGGTAGGAGGGCTGTGGTCCATCCAGACCAGAACCTCCCGCCACAAGAACAGTTTCTTCCCCTCAGCCGTGGACTCATAAACACCAGCTGATTCATATATTCAGACTGAGCACGGACTCCTTGTACGTCTGCTATTTGCACAGTTGTGTTCATTGTACATTTGTAAATATATTTCTAGTGTTCTTCATCTCTTATATGTATTCTGCATGCTCTTAATTATATAATTATTATTTTTTTATTCCATTTTGTTATTATTTCCATTAACCTGTGTTGTTTGCACCACTACAACAAAACAAATTCCAATCTGTGAACATTTTCACAGAAATGGGAATAAAGCAGTTCTGATCGTGAAAGATTTACTTCTCTGTTCGTATTGAGTAGTTTATGGAAGGGGTATCTTGAAAGTGGCAGTTCCAAATAACAGAAAATGCTGAATGATGTGAAGTTAGGTGGAGCGAAAGATGGGGAACTGAAAGTCAAAAAGGAGTTTTGCACATGATGAGACTTGTCATTTCTCATTTAATAGCGAGGGTGGACCATAGTGTTTTCCTAAGGTAACGGCTCTACTGTAGATAACATCTCTCCTTTTACCACATAGTAACACATAGTACTGTTTTACCAGCTGGTGAGAGATAATGATGAGGTACGTTAAGATATAAGACAAAAGAGGAAGGTGAGACTATAGAGGTGTGGTGGGGAATCTGTCGGTTCAGGTAGGGTGAGAGATCTGGGTGTTTGGAGGCAGCAGTGGAGGATGCTGAGTTTAACCTGTTTGAGGTGGGGTGTTGCTCCGAGTTTGTCAGTCTTACTTGGAAGCAATCTCAAATTCCCCAATGTGATAGAGGGCAGAAATGGTTAAAACTTCCTTTCTTTTCTCCTGCTCTACAACTGAAACATCTCCTCTTCACCTTATCAGAGATTTGGGGTCTCAGTCTAGGTATTTGTTGCGCTTTTGGAGGTTCGGTGAGCCAATCTTGAGTACAAATAACTATCCTATTGTACTGGTTGCTCATAACAAATGTTAAAAAGTGACAAAAGTAATAATGGAAGTCCCTCATGCAGCACAGCAATCAAAATTGGTGTGAAAAAAATCTTTCATATATTACAATTATAAAGAGAGAGAGATTAAGGGGGAGGGTGGGTAATTCATTGCAAATAATTCACTTGAGAATACAATGAAGATTAATATGACAGGAACTCCCGGTGCATTGCCATTCTGGAATTAATATAACCCTCATGATGCTCTGTTAGAAAACATTATGAAGATTTTTCTTTCTGGTCTGACCACAATTAAGCAACTAATCAAGGAGGAGAATTTTAATTTAAAAAATACAAACACTTGCCACTAGTCTTGCATTCCTGCACTGTTAAGAAACTAGATACAATTTAGTGTCTTTCTTGTATTAGACCACATTTAAATCAGAGAAATGTTGCTGTAGCATCACAAAATGATTACTCACAATTTTTTTTTTCTTACTACTTTATGTACATGTCAACCAGATATGTTCTTTTTTTTTTTTTATTATGATTAAGAATTGTGTTTATATTATCTGTGAGAGAATCAACAAGGTGTCTCAAAGTCAGAGATTAGATTTATAAATAACGAAATGAGGTCATGAAAATAAGGCCCAGCGCACAGTTGAGTTCTACTCTGAGTTAAAAGAGCTATGATGTCACCCGCAGCTTTGCTTCTAGTTTCAGGTATTATTCAGCCACATTTCAGTCTCACTTCTCGCACATGGTTAAGAGTTGGAAATGAATATGAGAAATGTGGAATGGTTCAGTTCCGTAAACTTTCTAGCCCCAAGGGGCACTTTGTTTTACAGTCAGCGGTGATCTTAAAATTCACACAGAATCACATGGTGACATCTTGACCACATGCTCATTCTCGGGAACCAGAAAATGTAGCTTTGCCTGTAAATGTGAAATAACAGAATTGAAAATGGCTTGCCACGTCTTCTAATTGAGTAAATCTTTCCGTGTTGTAGATTGCCTTACTTTTGCTGGAAAATGGAGCGGATCCCAACGCCACTGACAAGTTGGAATCAACACCGCTTCACAGAGCATCTGCCAAGGGCAACTACCGCCTTATCCAGTTGCTTCTCAAACAGAGTGCCTCAACTAACATCCAGGACTCCCAGGGCAACACACCACTGTATGTTAAATACAGCATTTTGGCATAAATATGCAGTTTTAGTGGAGATGACAAAATGAAAGAGTGATGCATGAGTAATTCTAGCTACATATAATCTGTAATTATTCTTAGTTTTTCACATATACCCCAATAAAACAGAATCTTAAAATCTTTCTGCATGAATTCAAATGTTTTTGTTTTTTTTAATTTTATTATTTTTTCCATTTTCTAGTCATCTTGCATGTGATGAAGAGCGTGTGGAAGCAGCCAAGTTGCTGGTGGAGCATGGGGCCAGCATTTATATCGAGAACAAGGAGGAGAAGACCCCCCTCCAGATAGCCAAGGGTAGTCTGGGAAGCATACTTCGCCGAATCGTCGAGGGATGATCCTCTGATTGGCCCGTTGGGCTCGTTTCAGCTCAGATTGCTCTGTCGCCGAGTTACATTGCAAGAGTTCTCATTCCACCTGCTTGTCTTTGAGTGGTCTGTTGTGACGCCTTAAGACGTGCGACAGGTGGAAGATGAGACGGTGTTTTGGAGAAAAGCTGGATTGTGCTGCTTCCGTATCTGTTCTTCATATGGAGCTTGAAGCTGTGCAGATATGTGATCTCTGTTCTGCACTTAGCGCAGTCTTTCTAACGACAAAAACTTTTTTCAAACAATGTCTAAATAATAAGTGTTGATTAATTGTATTTGGAATAAATGTGTTCTATGTAAATGTACACAAATGACTTCTGTGATCAGTTTAAGCAATATTGTCACAAAGACGGAAATGATATTTTGTTCTTATTCAACAGCTAACACCCATTTTCTTCACTTTGAACCAGTTTGATGACTTTGTTTTTGTCATTTAACAGAATACCTCAGGGAGAGAAATTTTATTTTGGATGTTCTTATACCAGACTGAACTAATGTGGTGTAAGTCACCTATCGGATACATTTTGTGTTAATAAAAAAAAAAAAAAAAGTGTTTTGCTCGCTCAAAAGTTAACTAAGGAGGTCCACAGGCTTCTGCGCTTAGTCCTGTACATTCACCTTACACATTCCTCTATCATGCAGAATTAATAGGAAGTGATGAATACATTTCCATAATTAAATCAAGCCTTAGATTTGAATGGTTAAAATACAAACAGATCTGGATGACCTGTGATTTCTTGGTTCTAAATAAAAAAAATATCCATGGTGCCAAACGCCACAATGAGGATGGCTTGACTTGGCCCACAAGTCTCTGGGGACCCACCTGTTCAATACTGTCCGTGTATTTGACCCCCCACCACCCCGGATTTCATTCCACATCATCAGAATGATTTTCTTAATTTCCTTGTTTACTTAAAACAAGGAGTGGTGATTTTGGGTGGAAACTGAAAAATGTAGTGGGCGCCGGTGCTCGTCATATCCGCATTCTCCTCCGTTGGTGTATCTGGTGCATTATAAGTTATATGCGATATAATTCAGTGAAGTGGCTGAACTGATGTATCCAAATGACAAGATAGATCCTGTCTTAGGTGATTTTTTAAAACATATTTATATATATGTATATGTAGTTTGTTAACCTCCCAATGCGGAACAGATCACAGCAGAAATGCCCCGCAGGTTCCCCTCGGGGGTCGCTCATTTACAAAACGAAACTAAATAAGTAATAACTTCTCGAAAGTGCCGCGTTTGTAGCCTACAACTAGGAGAGCCACAGCAAATTGTAGGGGACTCTCGGGAAACCCGGGGACCGTCCCCACCCAAATGTTTTTGGGTTTCCTTTTTAGTTTTTTTTTTTTTTTTTTTTAGTAACTACATGAAACAGTTACGTGCCAGGGGAAGGAAACGGAAGAGAAACATTAAGAAACATCAATTAGCCTACATCTTTCAACGAAAACCTCTTCCACTTATTTGGTAAAAACATATCTGTGGGGGAGCAAGGGCTTTTCCCGTACCGGTAAGCTATTTCGATCAAACTGCAACCAGTAACATAAGACATAAAGCGATGAAATACAGCTATAAACAGAGTAGCTATACTGAAAATTACAAGAATATTTTAAATATGGAGCACAAGTTCTACATTTTGTATGACTTTTTGTTACGCGATGTATTAGTAGTCTTAATATATGACTCCATTTATTTATGAAAAGCAAAGAAAGATGGACAAGTTTTCATTACAATGCAATGAAATTTCCCCATTAAAATAATTAGGTTGCAAAAGGAGAATGTATACCCTCCAATTCCTTCTCATAATCAGTGAAGCCAAATAGGACATTGTTTACAAAGTATCATGGATTTTATTGAAAATAAATGTTAAAAAAAAAAAAAAAAAAAAAAAAAAGGCCAAAAAAAGTCTCTGGGTGCATGTTACAGGAAGTGCATGTGACATCAATATTTTTCCTTAATTTAAGTAAAAAAGACTTAATGTGGTAACAATGATGAATAATCTTAAATAAAAATTTTCTTTAACTTTGTTGACTAGCAGAAATGTGCGGAGCAGAGTCCATGACTTGGTCCAACAAATGTCTTGGGCAGATTAGTAGAGTGGACATAAAACATCATGTACCAATGTGAGTCTCAGGTGAGATGTCATCCCAGATATAAGACATTAATTCAATGCAGGATTTTGGTCAGATTGGTTATTTTTGGTTGAGGTTGAAAATTCTATGTTGATTCAGTGTTTAATTACAATTATCAATTCAATATTTCAAAAACTGTTGTTGAATCAATGTAGTATAGATGATGATTTTTCAATGTGGAAATATCCCACAATGAATCAAACCGGCAGATAAACTTTGTCCTTTTGTGTGCGAGACAAACTGGTAAGTCCTTGTGGAATATGATGTATTGTCCCATTCAGATACCGTTATCCAGTTGTCCATGTTTGACTAAATGTTAACTTTGTTAATTTTTTCTATGCTGCAGCAATTTAGTCTTAACTTAGTGTAGGTAGACTGGGATCCATTCGCTTTGCAGGTAGTAGTTCAGGTGAAGAGCTGATACAGAAACTTTTACTACAGTGAGGAATGTTGTAGGGGAATTTAGGCTGGTGAAACTGTGAAAGCGTACTTTAACATGGCAACTGGAAAGTTCTTTGGACACAGAGAGCAAATCCTGTTTCTGTCTTTTTCTCTTTGTTAAGATATTTTAAAATATGTTGTAAGAGCTTGAATAATAAAATAATTTGGCTGACATTTTTTTGTTGTTTATGGATTATTTTCCCATTTTTCTTTGTTCCCTTCTTTTTTCAGGGTTGTGGTACATGATGACTTTAGAGGATTCACTACAAACAATACACAAGGAATATAATATAGCAGCAGCACCTCTCTTTCTAGATAACATGGCTTCTTATTGGGCCAAAAATGTTTGTGTCCCCTGGATTTTTGAGGTAAATAAATCATTTTCTACAATGCTTTCTCCACCTCAGCCAGGCAGGAAACCTTAAAACAAATAAATTCAAATGAATAGATCACTATCAGCTGGTCATCTAGGTCTGCACAAGTCTGTTAACAACCCATGAATCAGGTGTGTTGTGGCAATGACCATCTAAGACCTGCAGGACATGCGGCCCTGGAGGATCAGGGTTCCCCCACCCTTGCCTTAAAAGATGAAAAGTACAGGTGTGTGATTAAGGAAAAAAAAAGTGCAAAAGTGTATTTGCTTTTGAAATTTTAAGAAATAACTTATTGAATAATGGTCTGTTTTGTTTTGTTTTTGTTAATAGGGCATGCAGTAAAGCAACTGTTGCATCCTTGGTTTATTAAAAATGGAAAAGAAAGCAAATAGCCAATCTAATGGGGTTTTTAATAAGTCGTATTAAAAACATACAAAAGAAGCCCTCCCTTTATTTGGAAAAACTTGTTGCTTCTCATCTCCACTGTATGAACAATTCCAGTTTCCGTCCCCACCACAACACTGAAACAGCTCTCATTAAAATCACAAATGACCTCATGGATGCTGATTCTGGTCTCATCTCCAACCTCCTTGATCTGAGTGTGGCCTTCCACACCGTCTTTCGCCCCATTCTCCTCAATAGACTTTCTTCCTTAGGCATCAGTCATACCCCTCTTCACTGGTTTTGTTTGTACCTCACTGGCTTCAGTTCATTCAGCTTAAATCCTTCACCTCACAACCCTCCCCAGTCACTTCAGGTGTTCCCCAGGGATCAGTGCTGGGGCCCCTCCTCTTCGTAACATACTCCTACCTCTTGGCAATATTTTCCGTAAACATGACATCCAGTTCCACTGCTTTGTAGATGACACCCAGCTCTACATTTCCAGTAAGCCAAACTCCTCTCCCACCATCCTCCCTTTCCCACTGTCTCATTGAAATCAATTCCTGGTTCACCTCAAACTCCCTCAAGCTTAGCGGCAATAAAACCAAACTTCTTATTGGCACCAAAGCCACCCTTTCCAAAACTGACAGTTTTTCTCTGATAATTGCAGTTCCACAGTTTTCCCCTCCCCTCAGATTAAGAGTCTGGGTGTCATCCTGATTTGATACATGCTGCCATCCCCTCTTGTTCCCTCCTTCCACCCCACTGTGCCTTCCGCCCACCTCAGCACCATGGGGTCAGAGCTTTCAGTCGCTCTGCTCCCCAACTCTGAAACTCACCCCCACCTGACATCCGTAATATTGACCCTTTACCTCAGTCCGAATCCAGACTCAAAACTCACCTGTTTAAATCTGCATATGGTCCATAACTGCACTTTCATTTTTATTCATTTTAATGATGTGTTCTTGTTTGCTGTTTTTATTTATTTTATTGTGTCCTATCTTTGTAAAGTGTCATTGAATGACCAAAAAGGCGCTTGAAATAAAATGTATTTTAATTATTATTAAAGTGTTAAAATGGCCCTTTAATAATAACAACCTTATTTCAATGTATAATGCAATGAATAAAATAGTTGAATCAAGGTTGATTCAACTATTTCGTGAAATTTGCTTGTCAAGAAGAGACCAGGACAAAAGAGCTTGTTTGTCAGAGAGACGAGAATAGTATCAATATTGTAATTACATAAAAAATCTAATTTCAGACCGCCTAAATTAGAAAACACATAATGAGAAATGAAATTCTGTACGTGGTAGGTTCTTTTAAATAGTTTTCAATCCAGTTCACTTTGAATTTCAAGTTAAGTGTGTTAAAATCATGGAGACTGACCTTGTAATTATTCATCATAACAAATTTTCAAAAAGAATGTTTTGTTTTTCCAAATGAAATTACAGAGCAGCTTTAAAATATCCACATCAATGATTTCATCAGTACCCAAAGGTGCAGCAGGATATAAAATAGTCGTTAGTTTTTAAGGACAGATCTTTCTGAAGCCACTGATTAAATGTATTTTCCCCCCTAAGTTGGGCTCCATCTATTTTCTTTGTCTTTGGTTACAGTTCCCTACCAAGGTAGGGAACCCCCACACAAGTCCCCTATATGCAAAATATCATGACGTCACACCAATCTGTCTGAGGCTGCGCCTACTCCTTCCTGCTTTCTGTCCCTGACGAGGGAGGTCGCGTCTGAAAGTACCTTTATATATACTGCTTTCTTACCCTGGATGATGCCTTTACAGCAAGAAGCACCTGCAGTTGCAAGCTGAATACCTGCCCACACGACACAGAAAGGTAATTATTGAAGTTTTGAAACGATAGTCGATGAAGCAATTTCGTAGCCTAGCAAGCGAGCTAACGCTCCGAAGTAGGTTCGTAATAATCCAGTTAAAGAGCAAAGTCCAAACCGACAGTTAAGGGTGCTTTAAATCGTTATACTGTTTTATTTATCTGAATACAGGACCCGTGCGACTTATGTCTGCTTAGAAAATCGCGAGCTGTCTTCATAAAGTAGGAGAAGGTTCACCTTCATCGGCGGTTGTAGCGTTATTGTTTGACACCCGAGCTTTAAACGCTGTATGGATTTTTTTTTCTTTTGGGACAAGTCATTTGTGTGCGATTAAAGGATTTACTATCACACGATGGGACACCCCTAACGCCTTCAACTTTCACTTTTGATTAAGTTTCACATGAGTGCATCAGCAAAGACAAGGCGTGAATAAACTAACAGTTGTCTGATGATACTAAACAGATGTTTCTCTGGTGATTAAGTCACTGAAAGAATGCAAACATTCAACACAAGCTGCCCACATTAACATACCTTCTTAAAGATACAGCATCAGATCACATCATGACACTTCTACTTCAAGCCCATGCGCCATGCTGTGGAATTAAATTTAAGACTACCTTATGGTCAAATATTTGATGAACTATTCACACAAACACTTCCTCTCCGTATGTGTCAAACTGTATGATAAGAGCGCATGCTTATGTGCAACATTCTGCGTGTCTCTGATGCATTCCTGCGGTATGCAGCTTCACTCACTGAAATGTCTTTTGTTTAGTCATTCATCTTATCTGTATCCTTACGTAATAAATGCATAATCTGTGCATAGCTGGGTGTGCTTTGCTGCCCTACCTTGTCAGAGAATGTATTATTGCTCACCTGGTTTAGTGAGCATCAGGTTACTTTCGTGCTGATTTATAACAATGTACTGGGACCCAGCCTGCAACTTCAATGCCCATCCCTCACATGGAAAATTCAGCCTCTCCATGTGATTACAGTCTGACTGTTTGTTTTTTTTTCCCTTAAAGGCACAGTGACACTTTAAAATCTTAGATGTTTGGATTAGTTCCCTGGTGCTATTCATATGAATATATTTTCACTATTAATTGGAAATCATACCAAGAGAGGGCATCCAGTACTGAGCGTAAGCGCTCACACCAGCACAGAGCAAAAACAGCACCCTCTTCTCTTGCACAAACTGATATGTAAAGGATCAGTAAATATGAGGTTTCACTGCAAGCCTATATCTGTGTGTTCTGTTTAAGCTTTTGGAGGATAATGGTAAAACCTGTCACATATATAGGTATCGTCATACTCTAATACTCTGCACCAACCACACCAAGTCAAATTCCTAGTAAGTGCAAATCTGCTTGGCAATAAACTTGATTCTGATGTTACCAGTGTTTCTAAGTTAGTTTTTGTAATGATGGGTTCTTGTGTTGCTGACCTTTTGATCTTATTGATGCTGCAGTTGATACCAATAAGGAATGTTAAACTGTCAAACTGAAGTATATAAAATGCCAGCAAAAATTTTTAAGTCATCCCCCTGAAAAGGGAAAGAAAAGTCTTTTCATTTATTTTTGCACTAAGTGAACTGTATAACAGCTGATGGAGAATTTGCTTTAAACAGAAAAGTTAAAAAAAAAAAAATCAACTAACTTGTAACTTCCCACTTCCAAGTTAAAATAAATGACACAATGTGAAGTTGGGTTTGGGGGATAATTTTACTTTGGGCTTTGATGAATCTGTATCCTTCAAATCCAAACAACTTATTGATTGATATATTTTCAGACCTAAGCAGACCCAAACAAAGTGATAGGTTTGTGTTATGTCTGAGTTAACCAAATATATGTTCTCATCTACACAAAAATTTGTTTTGTAGCTTGATTTTTCTTTTTTCATGTTAAACCAAATAATCTTGCTATCTTCTTTTTGCATTTCTCCTTCTATCCACAGACATTGTGTTCATCAGATCTATCCACTGTGCAGTTTCCCATTTCAAACATGTGCGATCACAACCAAGATAATCACTTGGAAACAGATGAGCAGGCTGATTTTTCCCAGATAAACAATCGCCTGAACTCATTCTCCGGTTCCCCCCTGGCTCACAAGGTACCAGCAGAACGACTGGCCCGGGCAGGCTTCTACTTCACCGGCTACGGTGACAGAGTCTGCTGCTTCAGTTGCCAGAAGACTGTGGAAAACTGGTACATGGGAGACACGCCTGTAGACAGGCACAAGGAGGTAATTAAAATTAAAAAATGGAAAAATGGTGGCTTGCATTTAACTTAAGACGTTTCTAAATGGGTAAATAATGTTTCCTGCTGATACAGGTTTCTCCGGCATGCAAATTTCTCAGCTGCACTCACCCTACAAATATTACCAATTATGACATGCCTCTTACAAATGGTTCCATCTACAATGAAAGCAGAGAAGACATGGATTATCAATTGAGAACAGGAGCAGTGGTTGATGAGACCCCCTACCCCATGACGCCTAACATGGCAAGTGAAGAAACCCGCCTTAATACTTTCTCGTCATGGCCCCATGCTGCTCCCGTAAGACCACGAGATCTGGCCCAAGCTGGACTCTACTATTTAGGGGAGAGTGACCAGGTACAGTGCTTCTACTGTGGCGGCAGACTGAGGGACTGGGAATCTGGGGACAATGCCTGGGATGAACATAGCAAATTTTTTCCCCACTGTTTCTTCATCCTTGGACATGATGTGGGCAACATACCGTTCCAGGGGGATGCGGAAGAGAGCAGCAGTAGTGAGCATGCAAGTGCCCACGTCCACATGGGGAGTTTTGAAGAGAGGTTAAGTAGCTTTGCAAACGTCCAACACCCTGTTGACCACGAGAGGCTTGCCGGAGCTGGCTTCTACAGCACAGGTAAAGCAAAGACCAAGAACAACATAGTTGTTTGGAGTTTTTTTTTTAATGTGACAAAAAAAAAGACATTGTGTAACATTTTAAATTCAACTTTTTCTCTGAATATTTAATCATAGCATGTTTAAAATGATGTCTTTGCAGGTACAGGAGACAAGGTGTTATGTTTTGTCTGTGGTGGAGGTTTGAAAGGTTGGCAGCCTCAGGAGGACCCTTGGGAGGAACATGCTAAACACTACCCTGGGTAAGAACAACCATCAGTATTCCTTCTTCTTCCTGTATTTATACTAAGTATTGGGGTTGAATTGATATTTTATTTTGTTTTAATTCAATTACATCGTTTTGTGTTTTTTTTTTCTTAGATGCAGTTTCCTGTTGGCAGAAAAAGGTCATGAATTTGTCAACAGTATCCAACTACAAAGTCCACAAACTATGAAACCTGTAAGCATAAAGTCTTTTTGTCTGTGATGAACCATAATCATTGCCTTCAAGTCTGATTTATTTATCAGTATTATTATTGCTATTGTTTTTAAATCTAGTAATTGGATTTATCATAAGATTTTCTTTTTGAAAGTTCCTTCTGAAATCAGAGGTTTTTCTGGAAAACTTCCAAGTAATGGGGGGTTCCGTGGCGTACCAGCTAGAGAACTGGGCTGGCAACCAGAGGGTCACCGGCTCAATCCCCAGCTGGTACCGATGATGTGGGCAGGGGGAGTGCCTGAACAAGTGCTTCCATGTCCACATCCATGGATGAGGTGCCCCTGAGCAAGGCACCTGAAACCCCCACCTGCTCCCCGGGCACCACACCATGGCAGCCCACCACTCTGGGTCCAACAGCCCAAAATGCGGAGAATGAATTTCCCCTCGGGGATCAAAAATAGTATGTTCACAAAAAAAAAGTAATGCTTTGAAATCAGTCTGGTTAATTGGTTGTGTGTGAACTTGTTTTCTTCTTATACCTTGTAGTAATTAAAACTGAGTTTTGCACACAGTCCTTTTTTCCTATGCTACAATGTTAAAATTTCTATTGAGTGTGCATTATATTACTATGGATTAATAATAATAATAATAATAATAATAATAACATGGGGATTTACATACAGTTGAAAACAGAAGTTTCCATAAACTGCATAAAAAGAAAACCGTTTACCCCCCCGTCTGACATTAAATCAGACTAAACATTCCCATGGTGTTTATACTGGTGTGTAACTGTTTATCAGATCAGATGAATGTGGCGCCTTCAGACACCTGGAAATTGTACCCGAAGATGAGCAAGACTTGTAGAGGTCCACAATTCTCTTCATGATATGTTGGCTGATTTCTTTTGATTTTCCCTTAGTATCACATATAAGAAAATTGTGTTTGAGGTGTGTCTTAAAATACATCCACAGGTGTGTCTCTAGCCAGCTCCCAAAGCCATGACATCATCATTTTGGTTTACTCAAATTGTTTAAAGGCATAGTAGCCTTTTATGTAAACTTCTGATTTTGAAGAATATACTTACACACAGATAATGTCAGAGAGGGGAAAAAAAGTTAAATATCTTTTTATACAGTGTTTGTAAAGCTCTTGTTTCAACTGTATGTAGACATCATTTTAATTCTAGGTGTATTTTTTTCCCCTGCTACAGGCCTTTATTTTATTCAGCTTGTTTTGTAAATAATTATGACTTTGTTTGCTTCTAGACTCCAAGACATGAAAATGAATTTCCAAGGGACCTCCAAGGTACATATTTCGATTCACTTTATTTCAATTTGAAAACACAAAGATAATTATAAAAATCTTGCCTTCCCAATGATGACAGTAAATATAGATTATTAACAAATGCAATGATGTCCCCTTTTTTTCAGAGAGTCTGCAGTCATCAGTGGCTCTGAAAGCCATAGAAATGGGTTTTGCGGACAGTGTGGTGAAGCAGACCATCTTGAATAAGATCAAGAGTACAGGCTCTGGCTACTCTAATGTGGAAGCACTTGTGGAGGACTGTTTTCACAACATGCCAGAAAGTGCATCTTACAAGACAGAAGGACAAAGTAATGTAACTCCCGTCCGATAAATCAGATTTTAATCATTTTTGCATTATTTGTTGAATAAATATGATGCCGTTGTTGATCTAAGGTCATTTTACGAACGGGTAAAGATTAGATTGAAAATAGGGTGTACTTTCTGTTCCCATGACTTTGTCATACCCTATTTATCAGTCAGTTGACCAAGATGTTAATGAAAATAAAATCAACTCCAAACAGGACGCTAAAATGTCTTTTTAAACTACTTTATTTCAGATGAGGACCCACTGGAGAAACTACGGAAACTGCAGAGGGAAAAACAGTGCAAGATATGCATGGACAGAGATATCTGCACCGTCTTCATACCATGTGGTCACCTGGTTTGCTGCAAGCAGTGTTCAGAGCCACTCTTCAAATGTCCGATCTGCTGTAAGCCCATAGCACAGAAGGTCAAGACCTATGCTGCTTAAAGGAACTGCTAATTCTTGCTTAACATAAATGCTGCTTTTTCATTTTATAATTTTACATTGCTTGTAAAATAGATGTGATATATTTAGGGACTCTGTTGAATATATAAT
>JBAMYA010085307.1:0-22654 GCA_037176975.1 Arrhamphus sclerolepis | reverse complement strand
GGCAACAACAATAATAATAATAATGATAATGATGATGATGATGATGATAATAATAATACTAATATATTATTAATATTATAATATTAATAATAATAATAATAATAATAATAATAACAATAATGATGGTGATGATGATGATGATGATAATAATAATGATAATAATAATAATAATAATAATATTAGGAATATTGGTTGGAAATAATCCTAAATAAGACTGCTTAAACATTGGGTGAAATCAACTGTACATCCCAAGGTAATGTTTAATAGTAATTTTAATAAAAGCCAGTTATTAAAGGCTAATCAGGGAAAAAATAAAATTTCAGTTGGTTAGGAAACAAAGACTGGACTCTGGAGGCGTGAAAATAATAATAATAATAATAATAAAACAAAAAAAGAACTGCTATAAAGTGAGTCTGGATTTCCTCTGTTCAAGAGTGATGATTGAATCAAACAAGAAAAGTAGATGATGAGGTGACATACCCATCGTAACCTAGAGTAATTCTAATTTGAATGTTGTCCAAAGAAAATGATAATTACTTTTTTTTGATTGGTAGTCTCGTCTCACAAGAGGAAGTACTCTGAATTCTGGATATGATGTAAAAAGAATGCCACAAAAACTGTAATATTATATTTACTATACTAACAAATGTGAGAACCAGTATGAGAACAAGGCTTCATACCAAGAAAATCAGAGCTGACCGTTTGTTAATATCACTGCCAGATGTATGTGTACATATCCATGATATTTCAGAAGAATGTGGAATGAAACATGATTCATGACAGCAGAAAAGAAGGATGAAGCAGCACGTCTACATCAGCACATGCACTCGCTTGCAATATATTCTCTGAAGTAATTGCTGCTCTATGGACGCTGGCTAAGATTCCAGACTTCTTACTAGGTAGCTGGCAGCGTAATCTCTGCAGGAGAAAAGACCCGAATGCTGCAGATGTTTGTGATCTCACATGCAGCCCCTGTGGAACAGATTTGGAACATTTCAGGGCTGCAGTGCATGTGTGAAAATGGCTGAACAGTAAATTTTGCAGGAACAAATGAACTCATGCAACCACAGCACATCTCCTGGCAGCATTTAAAAAATGAGAAATGATAATCATAAACTATACGTGCCACAGACTGTGAAGGAAGAGCTGCAGTTCACCGAATTCAAAGGTTGGAATAAATCAAACAAAATCAGCACATGCACAGTTAATAGTAACATTTTTTTCCCTGTTAAGGACGATGGAGAACTTACAAAAACAACAATGTGCTGTTTTACTTGAAATGAAAACATTAAACACTGTCTGTTCTCTATTACAAAAAGTATTACTTTATTTTTTTTGTATGTTTTTTTTAATTTAATTAACTCTGAGACCTTTCTCTCTTGCTATGAAAAAGCAGATTGTTATTAATGTAAATTACTAGTATTTATCAGATATACAGTAAAAAGAGAAGAAAAAAATATTGAAAGCACCAATGATCAGGATCCGGCTGGTAAAGAGGAACATGTTTGCTCTGTGTGTCTGATAATACCTTCAAAAGCTTGTGGAAGTCCACCTCTGTGACACAGGAGTTATTGATGAGGAAGTCTTGCTTTGTTTTAAGCAGCTCTTTGTGTGCAGCGCTCTCCTTAGGGGTCTCCAAGGTGACAAAAACAAGAGCACCCATCCCCAGGTACAACATGACCCCTGTCAGAAGGGTGGTGAGGGTGGTGCATCGCATTTTCTCCCAGTCGACACCCCTGGGCCTCAAGGATGTGATGTCCAAGCTCAGAGAGCAGGGTTTGGTTGAAGTCTGGACACACCTGGACACAGCTGGACATAAACAGGATGATCCTCCAGAGAATTGCATGTGTAAGCACAAAAATGGCCAAACAAATTTTACAAGTGTTCTCGTAATAGATCAAGAATCTTAACACAGCTGTGTGGCCGCTGCAAATGTAAAAATGTTGAGGTTCATTTGACCAAAAAAATCATTTTTTTCCCACCAGCTAGTGCCATATTATTTTTGTTATTCCTCCATTTGACTACCCTGCTTGTTTTCTGCATCCATCTCCAAATCACAGCACACAGCACATTCTGGATTCTGTCTCATTTTAATTGCAGACCTTCAGTTTTTTTCCAGCTCAACAGGCAATAAATTGTCTAAACCTCAGCCTTGCCAACCTCTACGTTTTTGATTTATCTTAGACAGTTGTTGCAAAGGTTGCTTTCAAGAAGCTTTTTTTTGTAAATAAGTAAAACTTGTCATATCAATTTGAAAAATACTTGGAGGAGAGGGCACTGCAAAAAACAAAACAAAACCAAGAAAAACCAGTAGTTTCAGCTGGGCAGAGGGAAATGATTTGTTGCCCTTTCTGTCTATCAGCTGTACTCAATGCACGTAACCAGTGTTGTGGATAAGCTGCCAGTAAGTGGCAACAAGTTGCATTGGCTGAAGAAACAAGCTCTCAGATTGAAGATGTAGCAAATGCTGGTGTGGTGTCAAGAAAATGATCATTTATTTTCAGACAGCTACAGCCAATAGAAGATTGAATGCTGCGAGAAATAAAACTAGAATTAGTATTGGTGTGGAGCTTCCCTGATGGTGACAATTGATGGAACAGAAGAGGCTGATACCATCCATCCATCCATTATCTATACCCGCTATGTCCTGTACAGGGTCACGGGGGGCTGATACCATAGTGGCCATAAATATATAGAACAATAAATTGTCTTTTTTTTTTTTTTTAAATCACCTATGCCTAAGGTGGTTCGCTGTCTCACTGCTGGGATGAAACTTACAAAAAAGTCCTCTTCATCCCTGGCCAACATTATGCTCTAATAGAGGCCAGATTAAATCACACCCCAACCTGCAGCAGTTAGCGTGCAATGCACATTCACGATCTCTGGAGGTGAGATCCTTCAAGAGCTTGCAAAAAATTCCTGGCAGCACCTAGACCTTTAAAAGATCATACCTTAAGATTATATATAATTTTTTTTATAAAATAAAAAATGATTGACACGAGTCACTGCCTGCAGGCCAAAAGCATCTGTAGGCCTTATTCATCTATTTCTAAAGCAGAGCTCTTTGTAATAGTGGGTAACCTTAGATTATTTATTTCAGGTTAATTGGTGACTCTAAATGATCCATAGTAGAGTGTGTTGTTTGTCCATGTGTCCCTTGGAGGTCTCCCTTGTAAAAGAGATCTTTGAACTCAGTGGGACTAACTTAACAATATTCTTTCTTTTCCTTCCCAATCCCTTTAAATTGCAGGTATGTTTAAAAGAGTGGGTGACACATTCATGGTTCTTGGTTGCACAATGACAATACCATACATACCAACTTTATTTATAAAGCGCTTTCACACCACCGTAGTTGATACAAAGTGCTGTACATGAGGAGAGCAAAGAAAAAAAAGCCAAACAAAGTGACAGAGGTAGACGGCCAGCAAACACACCAGCATCATCTTTGTCCAATACAAATAAAGTACACCACAGCATTGTATCACTGCACGATTCAATGCATCTTGAAATCTAATCAGTGTGAGAGTGAAGGGTATTTTTTTTAATGAAAAGACCACTGATGTACAGCACTCATTTAGCCTTAAAATAAGCTTCCTTTGTAACAAAGATAGCTCAGAATGTTCAGTTTCTATGCCAAGTCTGAGATAATCTCTACAAAGCTGTGAGACCATAGAAGACATGATGGAATTATCTCTAAAAGCTGAGATGTATAAATGGGTAAAAATGCCTTATTACTATATTACAGAAACAAATCAATCAAGATAACGATTGTTTCTTTTGGGTCAGATTAAAGCAGTATGCTGCACTGCTAATGTTGGGATCTGTTTAACTTGGAGTGTGAGAAGAAACACTTCAAAAAGCAAATCACAACAAAAACTTAATTTACCGCAAGTTACACAGTTCTTTGAAGTTGAAATATTTCAGTGTGCATGTAGAGCCAATTCAATGATAATAATAAAAAAAATCTCTAATTTAAAAATGCTCTCCTTGATATAGTTGAATTTTTTTTCCAAGATTGATAAAGAATATTTAGAGTACAGACAATACCTTTATTCACCGTTGTCAGGAGCTCATCCCATGTTCAGTCTTCACCAATTATGTGGCAGATGTATTTTTGGACTTCTCTTTCTGCTTCACTCTTGAAATCTCTGACGTTTTGCTTCCCGGTCGCCTGTACCCTCAGACTGTAGGAGCAGAAGACCGTGGGTCCATTTCTCTACCATTCAAGCCATGTGAACACTTTGGCACACAAAAGTACAAATGGAGTGAGATTATAATCAGGTAAGATTGTTTCTGAAATGTCTAATAAATGTTTGTATTTACAGAGAATGTGTCATAACAGGTGGAATAGTGACACAAAACACACCACCATGCCAAAATAAAAATAAAAAATCACACGAGAGATTAAACTCTGCCAATCCTCCAAGGACACGTCCCAACATAAACAATGTCTTCATTTGGCTTCTCATGATTTCTATGTGCAGTTTTTACCTTTCGAGGCAGACGCTCAGACAAATGGAGCTGGGATTCAGGAGCTTTTCGCCCTGGTCATGACCACCACATGGACCTTGACAATGTTCTGAGATTTCCCAGAGTCTGGCCCGGCTGTGAGCAGTCTGCTCTAATGCACTGCCAGCTTTGGTTTGCGTGGAATCTGCTCAGCACTGACAGATATTCTTAGCTATCACTGTGTAAACCCACACGGGCATATTTTGATATTTTCCTAAGATATTAAGTGAGTGGGCCTGAGAGGGGATGTGGCTGACTGTCTGAGCTCTAATCTTTAGTTAAACAGTGGGGCAGGTTGGTCATAAATTATGGACCGTGCTGTTTGGGGAAGAAGTATGTGGCCATGACAAGACTTGCGCAGGCCCTTCTTTAGGATTATGCATTCAACAGGTATTTAAAGTAAATTTTAGGAAAAGGTGGTTGTTTACAGAGGGTGAGATAAGACCATCTTCACACTGTTGCCTTGAAAGATCTGGGGGTCAAACCCCACTAAAAGCTCCGCTCTCTGCTCAAAAATGTCTTGTGCTTGTTACTTAAATTGGATGTTTCACTTTGCAGGATGAAGTAGGTGTTAGATATTTTTACTGAATTCAACCAACATTTAACACAAAAGCATACAAACTGGATTTTGTCACACATTCTTAGTCCGAGGACCTATAAAGTTCAGTATCTAGAAAACCTCCAGTTCCCAAATATAAAACAGATTTAGTGTCTAAATGAGTGTTATGGTGATTTTATTTTTGCCCTTAAATTATCCTTATCTTTCATGAACATGACTGCCACAGCTGGAGAGATTTTTTTTTGGAAAAGAGTAATAAGTGAGTGTATTTTTTTTTTTTTTTAAAAGAGAACAAAGTACCGGCAAAGGAATTTACAGTGAAAGGAAGAAATAAGGCTCCTTAAGATGTAATCACACCCCAAAGTATTTACCAGCAAGCCAACACTGACGTCAGAGTGAGATCACAGGTTGTGATTCTGGACGCCTGCTTTCATGCTTTAGGAAAAGAAAAAAAAAGATCTTCAAAAATAACGATATGGCTGTTTTGGGCCTCAGAAGTCGCACAGAAAAAAAACAAAACAAAAAAACAATACTTTGTTTTGTGGCAACAAAACCAAAAGACAGGATGTCCAATGAAGCATCTATCAAATACTGCAAAACAACCCACTTTAACATTAATTCAAAATAAAGCTTTTGGAATACCTCATTTTTAAGTTGTCAGTAAGTTACTGGGTTGTGATGGGACTGAGAAAACCAATGGAGATGTCAAATGTTAAAGCTACAGATTAGAATCTTCTTTTTAAAATGTGTCTGACAGTCTGGCTCAATGCTTAGGATACAGGAGAAAAGGCCTCAGACCTGCATAATAAATGGTCAGCATGCATTATGCAAATATACATTTTCACTTTTCATTAAAAAAACAAAACCAACTTTCATAACTCAGACATTTTAAAGCACGTCTTACCTAGATTTTGGGAAAATGTTTCGATCCAAGTTTGCCTTGTGCAGCATGAGCTGTTCACTCACCCTTCAGCACTCAGCATGGAGTTCAGTGTGTGTGTGTAAATGGATTTGTTCATGTGTATTTTCTCCTTGGAAGGTGTTTCCCCATTCTCGTGACCCTACATCACTTGGGCAGAGAGCAGATCACATGAGGAGGAGGAGATGAAGAAAGGGACGAGGCGGAGATGTGCGAGTGTATTTGAAGTCCGTCACAGTGCTGAGTGTGATTAAGGAACTGCGGAGGATAAGCAGAGGGCCTGGAGTTTCCTGAGGTGGATGTGGCGGGCTTCACTCTCTTAAGCCGTCATCTTTCCAGCTTCTGTCTTTTAGGGAAGCTAAAACACTTGTTTCTTCAAATTTTCAGCTCTGGTTCACACTTTTTTTCCCTACACATGAGGGATTGGTGGATTGTGAAATGAAACAGGCTGTCAAGTTGGAAAGCATTTCTCTTTCCCTTTGAAAGGTTTCAGCACCTCCTCAACAATGTCCTAATGACCAAGAGGCAAAAGGAAAGGACTAATTGCGGAAATACTTAAGTGATTTAACCAAGATAGTTCACTTCAGAACACTCTTCTTATGAATAGGCACTTATTTGGACTTAATTCCGTACCAGCTGTAAAAACTCAAGTATAGATTAAAAACAAACAAAAAACACAGAACATCACAACTTGGACTAAAAAGGGTATAAACTCAGACTTTAAGTCATGAAAGAGAAACAATGGTGAACAAGCCTTTTATTGTAGCTGCAAACACAACAGAAAATAAATGCACAGTGTTCAAAACAAGGCAACAAATTCACAGCAAGTTTCCCTGTTCACAGCTGCTTAATCCCACAAGACTATAGACACTCAAAATATACACAGGAGTGATTTGTGCATTTTTTGTTCGCCAAGATGTCAGCGTGGCAGACAAATGACAACAGTCCACTGTGTTTTGGCTGAGTAAACAAGCCATAGCCAGTAGACAAACTCTAAATAAAATGTACATGTACTACACAAAAACAAATCACCTTGAGATACACAAAGGCTTCTTTTTCCCTCATTTTGTTTGCCTCCATTTAACAGAGCCAGGCATACAAAGGCTGTGCAGAGATGCAAAGAAAAAAACCCATAAAACTACAAAGAATGCATCTCTGGAAGATAGACACTACAGAACTCCGATGCCCACAACCCTCAGTGTGTCTTTAGGCTATATAAATTAACACAATCTCTCATCTCTTCCTTTTTTCTTAACAAGAAAGTAATCTTTGGATAATCCTGACCTTTTGCAGGGACATACAGTACAAATCAGAAGATCATGCTATGACTTAATACTGTGCTGCAGTGATAATGTCAGGGTATCCTTAAGAAGGCAAAGAGGAAAAAAAAGAAAAGAAATCTGGATTTATTGCCTTGTTAGCAACTTGTTGGGTTAACACATTAGGAATAGCCTCTTTATTAAGTCCATTTTAACCACAGCTAACCTGGCACCTAGCATTGCAGCTTTGTCTCCAGTTACTTTGGAAAGGAAACTAAAGGCCCAGTTTATGTATTCAAGCGAATACAATGAAACAGACTTAATTTTAAATAACTACTCAAGACTTGTAAGTGATGCAAGTGTGAGACCGTCTGTTAACAACCACACTACAGAAAGGAGATCAACTCTAAGCTCACAATTCTCATCTATGCACTGAACTAAATGTGCTTCAAATACTACATAAATAAATTAAGTTACGTCTAATCTATAAAAAAAAAAAAGTAAAAATAGAATTTTTAGTTGATGTGTATTCTAAGAAAACATAGCCTCAAACGAGCAGCTTTTGGTTAAGCAGCTATAAACCTAACTCCTGTTAGTGTATGACAGAGAAGTAAAGCAGGACAAAGAGGAGAGTGGGAGCACCGAGCATCACCATACATGGAGCGGAAACCAGCGCAGGTTAGACTGAGTCATAGACTCTGCTCACCGTACTCTCTCCCAAACACACATATACAAACAGTAACATCAAGAGGACACACATGTTCATAGTCACAGCTAATGTTTCCCATATAATCTTGTAAACATGTGCCCACTAATAAAACACATTCAATTGTCCATAAATATTCCACATCTAAAAGTAAGAAAAAACAACAACATATATATATATATATATATATATATATATATATATATTGTATTTTCACAACTGGCCACTCTTGGCTTCACCCATCTGGAAAACAAGTTAAACTTATCTTGACAAGTGCGTGTTCAGAAAAATATCAACTAGGCACTGTTGATTTCAAAAGAGAGTTGAGGCCAGGTCCATAAGTTAATTCAGAGTTACTAAAAACTAAACTCTCCCTTTGGAAAAGTGGTTCAAGAAACATAAACAAACTTTACTAAATCATCACCTTAGTACTTAAGTATACAGGCTGTAACGTGATCAGCATTGTGATGGGCAACAAAGTCTCCACACAGCAATTTCAGAATAAACTAGTGACAAAACATTTTAGATCCGTGATAGAGGTGTTTATTCTGCCGTGCAGGAGGCTGACTTAACTGCTACAGTCATCCATCATTCAGGTCACTGCCATGTCACCCACAGTGATCGGTTCCCTCCGTACGGTTCTGAAAGCAACTAGTAGATAAAAAATAAGAAAGAATCAAGCTTTTAACTTAACATATTTTTTTTTACATTTCAATTCAGTTAGTACAAAGATTTTTGTTGTGATGCATTCTATATCTTTGAGAAGAAGTGTCACTTAGCCACATTTGAATGTGGTGGGCAGAAAACTTAACATTTGTGCCCCATTTCCATAGGTAACAGAGGTCAAAACAATGTATTAATTTATGATGTAACAAAGCTACTGTCTTAAATTACAAAAGCCAATGAGTCCTATTGATTCAGTAAAGTTGTTTCATGATTAATCATCATGCATGGTTTTGAATGCATCAACTCCTGCAACAATAAATCTCCCCTAATTTATGGAATACTACCTGTGTTTTAATCTGTCTCCTCCTCTTCCTCCTCCTGTGTCTCTTTTTGAGATGTGGGTATAACAGCTGTTCCTAGCAAACCTCTTCTCACAATGTAGGGGCACGAGGGACCAGTGGGGATGTCAGCAAAACCTGAGGGACAGAAAAGGATTGGAACAACAAATACTTTTTAATAATGAGAAATCAGATGAATTTCAAAGGCAGAAAATGAAGAAAACACAAAAAGAAAGCAGAAACCTCAATTTTCTGTACATTTCACAATCTGAAAGTCAAACATAGGTGATGATCGACATATTTAAGACTTTTGTTTGCCACTTTGGGACCAATAAATGTAACATTTACTGATCACAATTTATGAAAAAGTTGCTTCTTTCCACATGGTAGATTTGGTTCAGTGTCACCTGGTAAAAAGTTCAGTATTTGGTCTCTTTTCAGTGTTTTTAGTCTCTACCAATTCAGGAAGGGAAAATCCGACTTACAAGTTGTTAAATGCTCCAGTACGTTATGTTGGGTGTTGTGTTCATGGAGAGTTTTTAGTGCTTGTTAGCTGAAATTATTGGAATGATTCAGCTTTTTTGTAAACATGGGTTGTGTGACAAACTTATTCAAGCCTTTTTTTTTCCCTTCAAATGGCAATTAAATTTTTTTTCCCCTCACACCACAAGCTAAACAAAGTTACCTTTCATGACAACTTCTGGCAGGCCGTATGGTTCGTACTCTGTATCATCAAAGGCGGCTGACAACTGCGTCCTGTTACGGCGGATTCTTTCAGCCAGGCGGGCGGGGTCAGCTGGTATGGGGAAAGAACCTGAAAACATTTTGTCACCCATCGCCACCTTCTCAGACGATGGAGAAAGAGGAGGCGATTCCACCACCTCTTTGTCTTCATCTTCAATGTCCTCTCCCTCAGTCTGTGTGGTCGCACACACAGTTGGCGCACTGCGAGGATACAAACTCTCCTCTGTTTGACTGCTGACACTTTTAATTTCTATCTTGACATCTTTGTCTGCAGAATTACTGGTTGTGTTTACTTCACTGGTTGCTCTGGCAGAGTTTGTTTTGGCTTCAGGTTTTCCTGCGCAACACTCTTCCATTTCTGTTGGATTTGGCTCTGAGAGTGTGTGGGGACCTTTGACTACATGTTGTTCAACCATTTTCTGCAATGACATGTGAATGAGGTCAGTGTTTCTCTTCACTTTGTACTGGTCTGGTCGAGCATCTGAGGATTCTAAGTTGACCTCCTGGTTTTCTTTTTCAGATTCCTGTGTCAAAACAAAAGGAAGAAAATAAAGACATTAAAAAATAAACAAACAGTAATTAAAAGCCAAATTTATTAAAAGTGTTTCCTTTCAAGTAAAGACAAGTAGTAAGGAAAAACTTGTGCTCTTGAGTTTTAATGTAAAAGCCCCTATGTCTTATTTTATAGGTTCTCAATTTTCTCATTATTTCTTAAGAAATTACCGTAAAACAATAAGGACGGTTTAATTTCATGATGGATACATAGAAAGCATCAAATGTTCTATATAAACCTGAATACATAATCATTCAAATCCCAGTCATTACTGAAAACGTTCTTTTCTCTTAACAGATTTTTGCATGTTCACTGGTCACGGTGCACTGAATCAAGACTCTCTTGAATAAACTTACAATGATGTGGAAGTGTGTAATTTGTCTGTGAACCAATTTAAAAACAATCCTTTTTTTCCTCAAATTATATGCCCAAATTACACAGTTCCATCCCAGACTCTCCTAGATAATTTCCCCAGGGACTCTCTTTCCCTGGGGAAATAATCTGGAGAGTGCAGAGCTGTAAAACTAAGAGAAAAACAAAATTCAGTTCTCATCCCTTCCAAATAATCTGCATTTTTGTAGCTCCTCCACATTCGTAAAACGAATGGGCTTGAAAGACAAGAGTGCAAAAAGCACACTGTTAAGGAGTGAGAGAGGACATTTGTTTTTACAAAAAAGAAAATGAAATTCTGACATATCACCTGGTCAGTCTTGGCAGTGTTCTGACTGCATTCCTGGTTTTCTGCTGTCATGTCAGAGGAGCGAAGGCTCTTTGGCTCAGGAAGATGGCCAGTCTGTAGTCTTTTGGGGAAAATAAAGATAAGATCATTCTAGCAGACAGAGTAAGACAACTGTGTTGGAATATGGATTTTTATAATGCATTCAACACTAATATACGAGTAGATCAATTTTTACACTCCTCTCGAGTTACCTGGAGAACAACATGCGGCCTTTCAGTTTGTTGGAGGAGCAGCAGAGAGATAACTCATCTTCTCTGATGACTGTGATGATGTCCTGGCTCTTCTGTCTGCCCCATGTGGATTCTTGAACCTGAGTGCTCACAGTCAAAGGTTGACTCTGACTCTGGGTGTCTGTTTGGATGTGGGTCAGCTCATCTGTCTGTTGCTGGTCTGAAAAAGACTGAGTAACAGTGGAGCTCTGTTCCAGTGCTTCACACTCATCTGTGCTGGGAAGGAGCTGGTCAAATGCTGGCAATGGTTGGGAGGCCAGTCTCCACATAGTAAGCTCTTGGACCTGCTGCTGGGTCTCCTCAGAGAGAGCTCTAACCTGTCTCTGCAGCGCCTCCACCTGGGCAGAAGGGATGTAACAGAATAGAGTGAATAAAACACTGCGACAAACACAACTTAAAAATTGCTCTGAGTTATTTATCATGAAGAAGGGAAAAAAAGAAATTCGCAGTATTATACATTTTGTAAGTTGATCCGTTAACTGTTTCTCTTAACAACTTGAGTATATACAATGTAAACAATGATTTTCTTCAAGTTAAAAACTTAAAAATATATAGGTGACTCACTACCTGTTGCTGAAGGCAGTTGACCTGGACCTCTGACACTTCTTCCAGGTCATTTTCCCCACTCGCGTTTTTCCAGTCTTCTCTTTCTAATTCCTGACCTTCGTACTCAGTCTTCTTGGCATTTTGTAACATTTCATGTCCCTCATTAATGAGAACATTTGGCACACTTTGTGTCTCCTGCTCCTCAGAGAAAGACGACAAAGAATTTGATGCGTTTTGGCTCTGCTTGACTGGGTCTTGCTGGGTTCCACCGTCAGTCTGTAGTTTTGGGTCCTTGGTACCTGAGACAGTCAAGTCTTGTATTGTTTGTTTCAGCAGCTGATTCTCTTGTCTGAGAGCAAACAGTTCTGTAAACATGTCTGCTGTTTCTCCGTTCTGGCCAAACTCTTTCTTAGCCACCTCACAAGCAGACTTATTTATGTTTACAGACTTTGGATGCTCCTCTACAGGCCTACTGTCACCTTCACCACCAACAGGTGTCAGCGTTTCAGCATCACATGTCTCAATCTTTGGTTGACTTGTATCTCTCTTTGAATCAAAGTCAACATTTGCTAATGAGCTAACAGCATGATAGGTGACAGCACTATTCTTCTCCTGTTTAAGATCTGATGATTCGGCTAATGTCTCATCTCTTTGTCTGTGCTGCTCTTCCTCTTTGATCATCATTTTCCCCTGTTCCCTTTTTTCAGTTTTCATTGCATCCAGTTCTTGTTTGAATCGAAGTAGTTCTTTTCCCTGGTTCAAAAAGGCATTTTCCTTCTCTTCTAGCTCAACGAGAAGGCCTGAAATGTGCTGACTCTGCTTCTCAAAGGCCATGGTTAGTTGCTGGGTCTGGCGCGTCACCTGAGAAGAGAATAAGATAGAAAGAAAATGTAAAAACTGAAAAAGAAATACATATTACACTACTACAGTCTGTACTTTCATTTGTTTTCTCACACATTTAACAATTTTTAAAAGGAAATTTCCTTCATCTTTCAATTCTAAAAGTTGGCAATATCTATTTTTCAAAACCAATCAAACTAAATGATAATTCAAATTAATATTAGACAAAAAGGGAAGCAGTTGTAATGAACAGGAATAATCTTCACAAAACTTGAAGTTCAGGTCATATTACTGGTTGTGTTTTTTTTTTCTTTGTTCATCTCAACATTGCAAAAATAAAAAAACAAAACAAAAACAAACACAAAACCTAATAAAAAGAAGAACTGACCATATATGCACACCATCTGGTGACATCAACCGCAATAATAAATAGGCAGCAGAACTGTACATATACACACACACACACACACACACACACACACACACACAGCAGCCTGAGAAGGGACAGAAAGAAGCAATAGCTTATCTAGTCCTGACCCGTTTGTAGTGTTCCATGACACACAAACTCAGAATGTCTTTATATACGTTTTATTGTTTATTGTCTTTATATACGTATTAATCAAACGAACCACATCCGTACAATGTGAACTGGATTTACAGCACCATTATTTTAGTAGCGCAGATCAAACTCATTTGGTCTTAACACCATTTTGCAGTCATTGTGTTAGTTGGAATGGCCATATTTACATTTATGTGTTTGTGTGAGTCTATTACTGATTGTCTGTAGTACATTTTGAATAGGTGTATATTATTTCACATTTTTACAGCACCATCAAGGCTCTTCCATCTTTACCCCACAAACAGAATTGCACACTTTTAAGAGTTGCATGGGCCATTGGGCAGATAAAATTATGTTCAACACTTAGATTAGAGCCTCCCTCTCTCACTTTGAAGTGCCTCTGTAGATCATTTGGTAGCTCGGTTTCGTTCATTGCTTTATACAGGACTAGAGCTGTTTTTAGATTAACAATATCAAAAATGTTTAAGTGGCTCTGATTAAAAAGAACAAGTTTAAAATGGCCTTCACACAAATTTTATAAGATAAGATAGATAAGTTAATAAATAAACCCTTTATTGTTCCACAATGGTGAAATTCACATTGTTGCATGAGCAGGATAGTAACACAGCAGAATAAGAATAAAAAAAAAAGATAAGAAAATCATAAATAAGTGAGAAAGATGAAGAAAAAAAATTCAATTAAATGCATGTAGTGAAGTTGAATAGGTAAATAACCAGCCTATTAAGTTCCACTGGGACTGTTTTGCTTTTGTAAATTAGGATTGCTTCAATTCCACTACTGGGTTTTTAAATAATGTACAATTTGTCTTCTCATTTCAGAAAGTCTTCTCATTTCTGTCTGTCTCATTACTGCTTTTTCTGATGGTTTTGGTGACAGTGATGTAGGGTTTTAGAGCACCAGCACCTCTACTGTCAGTGGGGTAGAGAGGGGGTCCACACCAGACAGGCTGCCAATCCAAACATATTTATAAAAAAAAACAAAAACAAAACAGGCGCAGTAATATTCACTCCAAAGTACAATTAAAAATCATGGACTGTAGGGGAAAGTCAGAGAAAACCCCCACAAGCACAAGGAGAGCATGCTACTTCCACACAACAACAGTTACTAACCACCGCAGACACCACCATATTTACCTGGCTCTGTAGGACCTCTAGTTTAACTTGGTACTGGTTAGCACGTTCCGTTTCCTTTGAATACTTCCTCTGCAGGCGCTCCAACTCTTTTGCCAGATCAGAGACGACTAGATCACTGCTACAGAGGTCTGGAGTGTTCTGTCTGACATCTTCTCGTTCAGAGGTCATAAGACCCTTTTCATTGTTACCTGACAGAGGCGAGTGCTCAACATCTATCACTTTGTGGTCATCTTGGGTGATGTCTGCCATTGGTGTTGACATGAGTATATTGCGTTGGTTGGTGGACTGGCAGAAGAGGAGGTGCTGCTCTGGTGAAGGAAGGAGTTTGTTGTCAGAACACACCATGTTGGAGTTGAGTTCATCATCGTGAAGAGTCAGATATGTCAAGGGGCTGTTGGTAACTGAAAGCTTCTCTGCTTTTTGTGAGTCCTCTTTCTTTTTGTGCTTTAGTTCTTCTACTTCAGCCATGAGCTCAACCAGTTTCATGCTCAGCTCCTTATTAATGTCACTGTTAGCATTCACTGCATGCTTCCTCTCCTCTTCCTCTCTCTTTCGTTCCTCTTGCTCTAGAGCCAGTTGAGCCTTTACCTCTGCTAGCTGATTCTTTAGCTGGATATTCAGCTCTATCATTTCATTCTCTCTGTCATCTTTTGTTTCATTTAGCTCCTTCTCCTCTTCGTCTCCTTCATTCCTTCCATTCCTCAACTCAGCCTCTAAAGCAGCAATGTCCTTCCTCAGCCTTTCTATTTCAGCCTTCTCATTCACCAGTTGTGTTCTCCATTCCTTTTCTTTTTCCTCTCTTTCCACAGCCTGGTTGGTTTTTTTGCGGCTGAGCTGTTTGAGGCGGGTCCTGGCTTCTGTCTCAGCCCGTCGTTGTGCTTCCAGATCCTCCAGTCGTTTCTGGAGCTCTTCACGTACATCTTGGAGCTCTGAACGCAGCATGACATTCTCCCGCTTTAGGTCTTCAAATGAGACGGTAGGCTTGAGAAAAGGTGCCTTTTCAGTGGACTGCATCAGAGGCGAGTCTTCAGGATTAATTACTCTATCATCTATAGAGGAGGTGATCAGTGCATCGTTAGCAGAATGAGAGGACCTGCTTCCCTCTGTCCCAGATGTGTCATGTTCTACATCATTTCTATTCTTGTTCACCTCCTCATTGCTTTTTCTTTTTTGTCCCAGTCTTTGTAAACACTCAGAGTTTGTGGTCAAAGTTATGTCCTCAGCATCGATTCCTTCTCCTGGCTCTCTATCAGAAGGATAAGATGGTGCGATATCTAGCAGTCCCCCAACCACAGCTTCTTCCCTCTTTGGCTCAGCATGGGTTGTAACAGGCCTCTTGCTGTGGGTTGGTGCTCGAGGAGGATGGGTAAAGGAAGAATGTGATGAAAAGGTCTGACCAGCAGGCTGTGGAAGGGGTGCTGATTCACATGTTTTCTCTGGATTTAAAACAAACAAAAGAATAAAAGAGAGAGAAAGGGAGAGACACAAAAAACAAAACAAAAAAAATGTTAATGGCTATCCTTTATTTTAAGTGAGGACCTATTTTCGAACTGCGCACCAGTTTTTATATTGACATGAAAGTGACCTGTTTTGTGTCAGACTAAGCGGCACAACCAACAATAAACTACAAAATATCCAACGTTGCCAAGTAATTCTAAAACCTGCCGTTAGTGGCGCTATATGTAGTGATGTTATCGTTTTATGTGTGGATTCTGCTTTTTATGGCAGATTTTTGCATCAGTTGGTCTCGCTTATTCCCTCTTTTCATTTAATATTGTCTTATGAACAAGTCAGTCTGCTTGAATGCAAATGACCAAAGAGTGATTTCATCCATGCATAAAATATTTTTCTTTATTCTTCCCACTGAAGATAAATTTGTGTCTCTGATGCTGAAAAAGCATATATTAATGTACTGTGAATAATGATGCATTAGAATGGTCCAGCTGCTGTCTGACTCACCTCATAATCACATCCCCTTGTTTAAATAACAGAAATAAAAAATAAACAGCTTAATGTATGAGAATTTAACATTTTTAATTATTGTGCATTAAATCACCATCGAACTGTGATTTAACAGTCCCCCAATAAAGTAATTTTTTCACCTTCATTTTACCACTGCAGTGCCTTTACATTAAGATTTTTGATTTAGCTGTTTCAGGCTTTATTTCATAGGCATACTTGTTTATTTCATTGAAACATTTATTTATCTAAGACATTTATTTGAATATGTCATATTGACTAAAACAACACTTTCCTGACTTTTGAACTTCCTATGGAGAGTCAAGGTAGAAGGAAATCTATTTGTCTGAACTCCAGCTCAAGTACGCATTGAAATTTTGCCTTACCCTGCAATTCTTTGAGAAGACGCAGGGTGTCAGCGTTCTCCTCTGCAAGTCTTCTCCCCTCCTCCTCCAGAGCTCTCTCCCTCTTCCTGCTCTGTTCCAGACTCACTGCCACACCCTCTGCCTCCCGCACCGCTTCCTAATGAAAGGGTTGGGAAAATAAAACAAAATCAGGTGGATTCAATCCAGTCAAGCACACTTAGATCTCTGTGTTCCACAATCAGAACTGCAGTTATTTAACTAAAAGAGCACAATTGGATTGTAAACCATAAACAATGTTACTTGCAAAGTTTCACTTAAATTAATACATCACTTTCCTTAAAAGAGAATGTCTGTACTTTGCAAAATTTTGTATGCGTTGGACACATAAAGCATCAACCAGCAACAATACAAGACAAATGGACTACAGATTAAAGCAGCATTAGTGACTGTGCTGCAAGAAGATACATAGTGAGCTCTACTCTTTGTTTGCACATTCTTTTATTGTGTTCATAGTAACAGCTTTTATTGTGTTAATGTTCAGCAGTTCACCCTCTAAATTTAGTATTATACAGCAGAAATGTAAGTTTCTTTTCTTTATCTTAAATTGTTTTTTTTTCTTAGACGAGACAAGTCTTAGACAAGTAAACAAAAACATAATGCAGCAGTTGGATGTTTGAAAAAGCCACAAATCCCTCGCTAATTAGTCCCATTTCATATATTATTGGAATATAGGGCCAACATATGGCACATTAAGGTGCTGGTTAAAAATGTATGGGTGTTCACAATATACCCTACCCTCAGTTAATGAATAATTGATTCATGTAGACAGAGTCAGGACCACCACTGTGGTCTGTTTGTGTATTACCGTCAGTTTCGATTGTGTCTGTGCCTCCTTCTTTTGAGTCTCTTTCAGCTGTTCTTCTGTCCACTTCAGTTTCTCTTTTAGAGTTTCCAACTCTTTGTCCAATGCCTGCTTCTGTAGAGACAACTGATGGAGGAAATGGAGATTTGTTAACTGCAAGAACACTACTGCTCTAAATCCAAAAATGGGAAGAAATGATTCAAGAGAAACTAAGGAAGGGGGTAAGAACAAAAGCAAAATAAACAAATTACTGTTGCTTTGGATGCAGGAATGAGGACATAGCAAGGGTATAGCAAGTAGGACAACAAGCAGTGATTAAAAACAAGCACATGTCACTATGAATGGGACAGAAAAAGTGATCAGCCTCCCACCAGTTACACTGAAGATTTTAAACATTGTCTCATGTCAGTGTAGACTTGAACAGTCTTATAAGTAGCAGTACTGTACTATGCAGTATTCTTGCTAAAGTTTCATTAAAAACATCATCTTTGTTAAACAAAAACTAGATGTTGCTTTCTTCCCCATCACACATTCACTCTCACATGCTTCTTTAATGTCATGCTGGAAACATGTCCACAACAGTGTGCATTAAACAACAAGCAAGAGGGCAAATGTATTTACTGTGGCAGTTTAGTGTTACTCCAAAGACTGTTGATGATCTAGTGATTATTTACAAATACAGAAATTTTTATCACGTTTTACAAATAGTAGTACATTACTACAAAGATGTACGAGAGGTAGTTCATTATTCTTTCCTTACATGTCTCCCACAAAAACTCAACACTACTAATAAGTCATGCTGACGTATCTATCAAATGGATGGATAATACTGTTTTTTTCAGATTTTTCAAACGATCTTTGAATTTATCAATTTTCTTTGGGGCATTTATGCAAATTCTCAAGTGCTGTTATTACCTGATGTCTCACAAAAATGTTACCACCAGACATGCATTTTTAGAAAAATGGAAAGAGACTATAAAAGTATATAAACAGTTCCTATTGGATTCTCATGGTAGAAACTGCACGTATGAGCAAACAAATGGTCAAATGCAAATAGTGTAAACTGATCACCATTACATCATTTGTGACTCTCATTGTATGCAGAACTGTACCTCCATTGTGTTTTTAATCTCTCTTTCCTAAAGCGATAACATCTGTGTGGTTGACAAAGGGTTTACAGCGAGGCTTTGACTGATGCTATTGAGAGTTTTTAATTAATTTTTTTTTTTAAATCATAGCAATTCATGTAAGGACACTTTCTCATATGATAGATGAAAATGTGTTTTTATTTCTGATAAAATATATTTACTAGTGTTTTGCTTTTTTTTTTTTTAGAATGGAGTAAAAATATATTTACCCTTCTCTACAATAAAGTTCAAATCTGTGTTACAAATCTTTCATCCATCTGTTTCACTCTCATCCTGCAGTCATTCCTTCACACCAAGTAAATCTTAGTAAATACTCTGACCACTTCTCACACATATAATAGAAATTATGAGTTGGTGTCATGCCGCCAAAACCATAGCGTTGCGGATCGTCAAACACAGTCACAATGTTATTACCTTTGCTGCTCAACCTTTCCACTGGGGAGAAACCAAGAGGAGGAGGACATAGCAGAGAGGGAGAGGTGGAGGGATGGAACAGAAACACAAAAAGCAAGAGAGAAAAATAGTCATGGGAAACAACAAGGACAAGAAGAAAGCGTGGGAAGAAAGTTTATTGACCTCTAGTACAAATCATTTAAAACAGCTGTGCTTAGGAGGAAAAAAGAGAAAGAGATGGGATACAGGCAGAGTAAGCAGGAAAGAGATAAAGGAAAAAGCTGAAAAAACAGAATATGAACCAAAGTATCAACAATAACAACGTACTGATCCTCAGTTCCCAGCGTTGATAAAGATCTTAACAAGCATTTTAGAAGACATGATAGTGTTGTTAATGTGTATTATTATGAAAATCTGTTTGTACTTTGCACTTTGTGTGTGTATTTACCTTATCAGCCTGAGCCTGAAGGGCATTGTGTAGTATCATAGCCTGCTGGAGCTCCTGATTGAGCTTATTCACCTCCTGCTGGTGCTGTTTCTCTAGACACTGCCTCTCCTTCTGAAGCTCTGTCAAATCCTGATGTACACAAACACAAAACTCTAAACCTTCACTGTGGAACATAAAGAAAAGTGTGTTTGGGACTGTTTTTTTCCCCTCTCTTCTCTACAAGTGCTCGTCCCACCCTCTGATGCTGTTTCTCCAGCTCCTTGGTGCGTTGTTGATGCTGCAGTCGACTGCTCTCTGCATTTTGTCTCTGACACTTGAGCTCCTCCTGTAGCTGCTTCAGTTTTTGCTCAGTTACTGATGCCTGCCATACAAAAGAAGAACTGTAAGTCAGGGATAATTTCATGCTCATTCTTTGAACATTTAGTCCCATGGCACCACCTAAGGGAAAACATAACTTGTTTTAATCATTTATTGTTGACTATGGACATTCTAACATCAGGAAAGCATTTATTAAAGAGAAAATTGTTAGTTTTGCCCTGGCACTCCATGTACAAGCCAGATGGTTTTTATTTGTTGTTTAAAACAAGAGCACAGTTTTTTCAGCTAAATGTTAACCAAATAAAATTTTTTCCAATGATAATATTTCAGAGAAGACAAATGTTGTCATAAAAGCCAACACCCAATGGAAGTGAAAAAGACAGCTGGTAGCTATAGGAGGCTCACCAGCTATATCAATAGCAGGGCTAGTACGTGTTTGTACCTTTTCCCTGTCCTGAGCCATGCGTGTGTGCATCAAGCTCAGCTCATCACGTGCTTTCTGCAGGCCGAGCTCTTTTGCAGCAAGCTCCTTCTTCGTCTGCACCATGTCGTTCTGAATGGACTTCAACGTCCCAACCTTCTCAGACAGTTCGCCCTCTAGAGCTCTGACACGATTCTGTATTTCTGATGCAAATGCTGGTGGGAAAAGCACAGATGAAACATCAATGATCTCAGATGGAGGAGAAAATAAAGAAAAAATCATTTCAAGTAATAATTTCACTTCAGCATCTTTTATAATCAAACTTTTTTTTATACGCAATATAAATGAAAAGTTTGACACAAAAGACATAGGGGTAAATAAAGCAAAACAACAACAGAAAGTCCTCTGAGAATGGTCATCAAGACACTCCACCTACACCACCTTTGAAGGTTATTGTATGAATCTCAATCCAGACATACTGCTCAGTCCAGTAAGTAGACTATAATCACTAATATTTATACTTGCGGTGTTTATGATTTTTTTTTTTATGACTTAAATTACTTGTAACTTAGAGTCACTGGAATCTTTCCATAGAGGAAAAAATAAATAACTGGCTTTTCAGTATTAAATGGTTGACAAAACCCAATGGGTGGGTGGAGGACAAAAATAGATTTATTGACTGTAAAAACATGGAAAACATCTACTTCATAAAACATCAACAACTTTTTTTCTCTTAATATAAGGATTTACATTTTCAGCAAGATTAACTACATTTCTAACATGAAACCAGAAACTGTAAAAGCCGCAGCAGCAACGCACTGCTGGAGTCTTTATAAATGGGTCAATCCATAAAGAGTGGCTTAATGACAAATGGAGCTGATGTGTTTGCTGACACCAAGCTCATTTAGTCATCCTACTCATTTCCAAACCCAAGGGAAAATAAAATATACACATCTATGTACACTTTCCGATGAGTTACTCTGTATCATCTGTATTATGGCTTATGTTCAGTATTTCTCTCACGTGAATTTACTGTAATCCACAATTTCTTGCAGTAATAGTATAAATTGACAAGGTGTGATTTAACAGTGAATAACTTCACAACAAATTAAATCAGTACAACAATTCTCATTTCCAGTGTTTCAGCAGTTAAATGTAAATTTTTTTGTTTCACTTTAAACTGTCCCCTTTCTCCTCTGCACACACACACACACGGTGGGAATGAAAGAAACAACAGTGTTACATTCCAATTATAAAGTGTGGTAAGAGCGACTCTGAGTCATGAAGCTGGACTTGGAGCTGGTGATTTCTACACAGCGTCTTATGTAACAACGTTTGTTGGGGTTATGCAGCGACAACAGATACAGTCCCATCAGAGTTAAAAGCTTATCCAGTACAGATCACATTTCATCATTTGCTTTCCCGTTTAGCAGAGATGGCTACAAAGACTACTACAACTACAGTGTCAAAGTACTTGGTGATATACACATAAGTACTTGTTCCCATCATGGGATACTGTTTTTGCTTCTTCTTGACCAAAAAACTCTTTTTGTCAATAAAACCTAAAAGCCTATTGCTCTACTTTTTAAACAGGAATATTTTTAGTTTAAAATCTTCAAATCACTTTGAGGTATTCAGCAGTTGCCATTCCCAAGTGATCCCATTGTTACAGGGATATTCTTTTGTATAGTTGGGTTCATGGAAAATGTCCTATGTCCTTCTGCCCTTTAATGGCACAGTAGAGGGATTATTCCATTTCCAAATCGAGTCTCTGAGCAGGAACCCACACCATCAGTCCTGCTTATCTTGCACTAGCAGTAGACCAAGGCTACATCTTTCAGATTATTCATATCTTTGGCTAGAAAAATTCCAGAAACTTTACTCTGCAATGATAAACGTTTGGATAAATATTTTCAGTCAGTATTTCTCTACTGAACTATTCAACTATAGTTCATGGGGACCAAATTGTCAGAAGGTTATGGCCTATGGGCTGGACATTCCCCTTTACTATTACTTTCTTATCAAACGCCACCAGAGTTTTAGCATTTTAATTTCACACAACACCTAAAAGCAGTCACAAACTGCTGGGTCTTAGTGCAAGTCAAAAAAGTAAGCATAACCAGCTTCTTGTTCAGTAAAATCACAATATCAGCTGGTGCTGGCTTTTAGTGTAACAAAGAAAAAACTGAAACATAACCAGATTCTGGTTTGAGAGCGCCTGACATTTATAAACATCAATATTCTCTAGTTCTCCAAGACGAATCAAAAACACACATTAGCCTTTTTTTAATATATGAGCAAAGAGTAAATATGGGCACAGGAAGCTTTCAGTGTGTTTGTGCATCTGTGCTGTAGGATTAATAGATCAGGAAAGAGAGATGGGAAACGACCACCCTTCTTACTGCTGAACATCTTAATC
>JBAMYA010085288.1:0-22656 GCA_037176975.1 Arrhamphus sclerolepis | reverse complement strand
CCGTAAGAGCCGGTTCTTTTAAGGGAGCCGAGCCTAAAGAGTCGAATCTTTGAAAAGAGCCGGACTTCCCATCACTAATGAGCATAAGATGACGTAAACATAAAATATAATATATGATAGGAAATTTTCTATGGCCGATGACACATGCTTACTGGGTCTTAGGAAACAAGTTTTGTTTTCTGTTAGTACATGTGTTATAATAATTAAAAAGAATAATTACAAAAAAAAAACAATCCCATGCTTAAGAGTCTAACTTAAAAACTAAGACATTACACAAAAATGTTACTTTGTTTGGAGCTCCCTATTTCTTAAAAAAGTGTCCATTCAGAGGGCGGTTAAGATCCTTGAGTGCTGTGACATCACAGATCCGAGTCAGAGTGAACTCATGCACCTTCCCTGCCTTTACATCAACCTGTACCGAGGAGAAGGTAACACAAATCTGTGATACAGATTTCAAAAGAGGCACACCAGTAAAAACGTGTAAAGTCATGGTTGAAAAGCGGTGCTTTTGTAATACACACAATGATAATGAGATATTTAAAATCAATGGACTGTGTTCCTTACACTTGCTATTAACAATTCTGTATTTGCAGGTGATGCTGTGAGTTCCCAGATGATGCACGCGTTTTTCTCTAAGAAGTTTAATAGTTATCAGCAGAATTATTCTGCTATAGAGAAGGAGACTCTGGCTTTGGTCTGGGCCCTCCAACATTTTGAGGTGTACGTGGGTGCTTCAACACCTTTGGTTGTTTTTACAGATCATAACCCTCTGACCTTTCTGAGATCCCTTAAATGCCCCAACCAGAGGTTGATGAGATGGGCTCTGTTTTTGCAGGCTGATGAACTGGACATCAGGCACATTAAAGGTGTAAAAAATGTGATGGCAGATGTCTCATCTTGTGCTCCTCTGCCATTGGGTGAAGCTACTGGTATCCTGGCCTTTTGGCTGTTTTGGTGTCTGGTTTTTGTTCTGTCTGGTCACTTAAATCTGCTTCTCAGGTACCGGAGTTGCTGTGTTCCACATAGAATGGGTTGACGCCTTGGCAGTATTAAGGTTGGATAACTTCACTCACGTTGCTAACTTATGATGTGGGGGAGTTTTTTTTTGTGATGTGCCGTTTTAATGGGGGGAGGTGTGACAGACCTGGCCTGGTTTTGTCATGTGACTAACTCTTTTTGTCTTGTTCATAGGTAGGTGTGTCAACTGGGCGGCTCTGGGTCATCGGAGCACCTGGTTTTGGTGCACCTGCTATAAGAGCCAAGTGCTCAGTTTAACTCAGTCTCTCTTCCGCAGCTTGGTTTGTCCACAGACACTGATTTGCACCCACTTTACACCACTGATTGTCACTTCTATGCACTGCATCCACTGTTCGATTAGGATGGTGTTTTATTTTGTTTAATAAATATATTTTGTGGTACGTGGCGTGTCCTTTCCCCATTCAAAGAATTCACTGTCAAATGCTGGACACTTCAGGCTATGAACTGTGTCAAAAAACAGATGTAAGTCTGTCTCTCATAAAAAGGGAAGAAATTAGATGCATGATGACGAAAATTGTATTTTTCATCGGAATTTACAGTCAGTGTGAAGTCAAATGTTGGTGGTAGCTTTGGTGAAGCAGCTGGTGTTATCATTAGTGAGGAAGATAGTCCAGTGTTTCTCAGGTCATGCCCATCATCAAGTTCATTATAAAAATATACCAAAAAGCAAAGGGGTTGCAGGCCAGGGGTCGAACCTACAACCACTGCAGGACCTTAGCCTCTGTACATGAGCCGCCTGCTCACTTGCCAGCCAAACCGATTCATTTTGCAAAGATTCTCTCTGGTGAAATGGGTCTGGCACCACTGTCATTCACAGCCATTTCCACTCGAACAAAGTGTAACCAACCAATCACAACAGGGCGGGGGACGGGCTTTATGCAATGAATCATACTGAAGCATCCAAGTGACACTATTCAAGACCACCAAAATGGTTGCAGAATCGCCAAAAACACTTTGGATCAACTTGCCTGAATTCTACTCCAAAACTGACATCTGTTGTTGACACTAGTCTGGTTTTCACTCTGCCGATGTCACATGCTTCGTTTCTCCGAATGCCTCTTCACCTATCCAACAGCGTACAGAGGCAGTTAGTTCTGTGTCTTCTGGGTGCTGCCCCCTGGAAATCAATTTGGTATCCATAGAAACCAGACTAACTTTTTGAATCAAAAAAGGAAAAGATAATGGACAATAGGCTTCAGCTGACCCTCATGGGCCTGAGAAGAATTGAAGCAGGTATAGAGAACGGATGGTTGGATGTATACGGTAGTGTGGCATATCCAAACCTGACATTCCAGCTCATCTTGCTATGTGCTGTTTGTGACAAGTTAAATTTAGTTTCTTGATCCTGTGGAAGCAAAGTAGTCCAATGTACTTTCTCTGGAGTGGTAAAGGAATCTAAATGGTTTTGTCAACACGTTTTAGTTCTCAGGAGAGGACTGGGGGTTGATTGGACCATGAAGGACATGTCATCTTTCATCTGCAAAGTCTCAATATTTCTGTCCAAATAAAGTTAGTGTGGCTGCACAGTTTTACATAAAATAAAACTGTTGAGAACTTCTTCTCCCCTGCTCTTACTCATATTCTATCAGTCTGAGCTGGTCCTGTAATCCAGCCCTGGACAGGAGTCAGCAGCTTCCTGTAAGTGCCGTTGTTTCACCACTTCAATAATCACTACTGTCAAACGGTGCTCACAACACACTCACCATGACGGTGTCTATTATAGTTTCTTCCATTCTGTTCATCTCAATTTTTCCTTTGTTCGCAGAAATTACAGCTTTCGCCACACTTAATGATTCTTGTTTTGGGAGATGTGTGGTGCCTGGAGAGGGCCATGAACTGGACCTGATGATGGAAAGTGTGTACAGGGTTTTAATTGGGCTGCAGCAAGCAGCAGCGTCCAGAACAAAGGAAACATCTTTCCTTACTTCCCTCAGGCAGAATTAACCAAGTGAGTGTTTTTCCAGAAATGCTTCTTTATTCAAGACTATTTAAAGTTTGAAGCTGTTTAGATATGATTTATTGAAAGCAACTGAGACAACTATGTAGTTAAAACAATTTCTAAGAATGTGAAAGGTGAAAGTCTTGAGGCTGTTTGCCCACATGTGTGAAGGCTCACACCTCTGCGTTCTCATCTGCAAATGGAAGCGTTTATATTTTATCGCCTGCTCACTTTGACGGCGCAGTAATTTCAGTGGCCTAAGAAAATAACTGACCAATTGCTGGTAATTGTTAAGAAATGGCAGCCATGTTGGGTGAGGGGTGAAAGGTTGGCAGCAACAGGCTGCTAGCCAGCTGTGTGAGGGTCGAGAAATTTAAGTTTGAGGGACAGGCAACAGTGGTAATGAGAGTTGGGAGGCAGTTGTTCAAAAGGCAGGTTTGAGAAGGATTTGAATTGTTGTTTTTAACTTTGCAATTCTTAGATAAACTGACGCAATTTTCTTCATCAAAATGCTTTGAGTCACAGGGGAAATTATAGATGTATTAAAGATGTATTAGATTTTGGTTTTAATATTCCTATATTATAGATTTTTTAGAAAAACACATAGAACATAAGCTTTTGAGAGGTTATTTTTTTCTATATTTATCCATCCAGACATGACCTTATTGAGTACTGATCGGTGAAACCAATCAATTTTTTTTATCCACTGCTTTTTTTATTTTTCTAAAGATCACCCTGGTCTGATTAAAAAAATAAATAAATAAAATAAAGAGCAAGCCCCCGCATTCTTAATTACGGCACCTCATATGCATCAACTGGTAAACAGTGCACATGTGTTTCATGATAATTTAACTGATCAAATAGTTCACATTACAAGATTTTAAGACTGCCAACAAACAGCCCAGATAGGCGGCTCAAGAATCAGTTGGGGGTCATCAAGAGACAACCTCAAGTTGTCAAAACTAGGGACAAGCCATAAGTATGAAAAGATGCAGTTCTATGAACGAACATCAGGGCTTGTCAATTTCCATTGACCCGAATGTTAAAATGTCTACATTTACAGCAGTAATAAACATTTATGGTATGTTCCAAAAAACATCTTAGTTTCTATAGCTACTTTACATCTATTACAACTGTATGGGAGGTTAGTTTTTTCTGTGCCACATCAGTTAAAAACCAAACATCTGTGCATAATTATGGACAAGACTTTATGAGTCACAGCTGCAGTGCAGTCAGTGGTGTCAAACTAGCCATCATCGGTTTGGCTACTTAGCACTTTTGGTGATTTTGATTTCTGATTTTTTAATAAAGAACTACAAGAAAATAATCTTTCTAGGTCATAGATAAAATTGTTCATTGTGCTGTTAATAGTACCAACAGACTGACCTGGGTTGGCCTGTAAATGTCTGGGTCAAAGGTGCTCGCCTGGAGTCATGACCAAAGGTCCAGTTGGAGCTGCTAGCTGTTCGTAAGATGTTGGTGTTAGTCCCTCTGCATTTCTGCTGCTTCAGCCACAGCAGTACAGAGGTGGGGCGCTAATTCCCTCACTGGCTGCAACTGTGAGGCTGAGAATACAGCCTACCTGGTGTGGTTCACAGAGGGAGGTTCACCGTTCTGTCGCTGCTTGGTCGTTGGTACTGGTCTGATACCTGATTTTAGCAATAAACCTTTAACTTTCTCGCCTCCTGTTTCCAGTCTGTATTTTATGTTGCAACCCTTGAGCCGGGTCATACTTGATGTTACAACCGGCAAGCTCGAGATAGCAGGACATAAGATAAAACATGCCAGATGTTAAAGTGGAGTTTCACAGTATTTTATTATTTTAAAAACAAAACAGGAGATAATCAACACAAAATCTTGTCTGCCACAATTTTTCTAAAATGAAAATTACCAACAAACTAAACACCCTACAAGTGACTGTGTCTAACAAACACTGACAACAAAACAAAATCATGAAGCTTAAGATTTTAATTACAATCACACGACTTGTCTAATCAGTTCCAAGTCCTAAGGGGTGAGCTGTAGCTTCATTTACAGCTGCCCAAAGACCGAAGGTGTCCACGCCTGCAAAAACACAAATGAACAGCACAAGACACAACAGACTCACAGGACAGGACGTATGTCTAAATTAAGTCCACCACATGAGACGTTGATTGTGGTTATACATGTGCGATAAAAAACTAGAGGACTGTGATCAGTGTACACGACAATTGGCAACAGACTGGCCAAGGAAAACGTGAAAATACTGTAGCGCAAACAGCAGGCCAAGAGTTGCCTTTTCTATGGTCGAATACTTGATTTGGTGTTTGTTAAACGTCCAGGTCGTAACTGTCATTTTGACAGCAACATGGGTGGCATCACAGATTGTTTGTTCAGTTGAGTGGCGGTCACTCATCAGCATGTGTAAACACTTTCTCAAAATCTGACCTGATGGGTCAGATTCTACATATTTTGGAGAATTTGACAAGCATACAAAGGGTGAATAAAGGGCTGTATGGGTTGTATGGGCTGTGCTGGTTGATCTCACAATGTGACAAGAGCCTGTTGCTGCCTCTACGCTCTCTGTCAGCAACCAATATGAATGCAACCATAAAATAATGCGAACATCAGCGTGTCTACACAACACAGTAGCCTAGCAACAACAGCGCCAAATGCAACAGAAAAATGGGAAGAAAAATGTGCAACTGAAATAAAGAAGAAAGGCACTTCTTTTTCTTGATTTTATTTATTTTCTTTTCAAAGCACAAATTAACACCACTACAGAAGCGGCAACTTTCAAGTCATCAGTGAATTAGCACATTTGCTGAAACCTGCTAATGATGCAGTGACGCAGTATTAAGAGCCTGAAATACGCTCGGGTTTACTTTGATCGTTGCCACGATTCAAAGTATGTTCAATTACACAGTGCAACATACAATAAATTAATTATTTACCAATTTCACATTGTGCAGTGCGGCTTGCATTAATCTTATAAAGCCGCTGAAATTGTATAGTGTGAACCCAACAAAGGAGTAAAACAAAGAAATGCAACAGAAAACATGATGTAGTAATCTCTTTCAACTTCAGCATCGTTGCTTCTTCCATATTTCCAGTAAGCAATATCATACCAGTCCACAAATAACAGTTGTTTCTTTATAGTGCAACATGAAATGATAAAAAATAGACTTGTCAGCATAATGGTTGCAGGACAACAAGGTACCGGAGTTACAGGAAAACTGCTTAGACCTGATGGAAGAGTCTGGGATTGAGTCAAAGTATACCAATCAATATACCAAGTATGTCAATCGTTAGTTATGTAGCATAAACCCAATCTGATTTCAGAATTCTGATTTATAAGAAAAGCATTGAGTAGTGTGCTCAAAACTGTCCTACTGATCCAACAAAAATACAAAGTGTGAACTTGGATTTAGCAAAGAAAGAAAAGTCTGGAATACAAATGTGTTTTCAGGGTTCTGTAAATAATTTTCTTAGGAAAATAATAGCTCCCTTGGCATGGATTTTGTAACTCTGAAGTGAAATGCTCAGAACAATAAAACTACTTTGAATATGTTGACTTATTTCAGTCTTGTCTTCAGTTTCCTAAAAGCTTTTCCATTGTTTTAATGTTTGCAGTTTTACAAATGTTTCGTGAATACTTTGTTTAGTCCTCGCTGACATAGATAGTGGTGACATTAGCCACACTTATTGTCTTTGCTGATAAAACCTGTTCAGTAGATAAGAACAGCAGAAGACAACAAAGTTTGAAAAAAAAGATAAAAACTAAACAATACAGCCATGCTAGAAAAGAAAACAGACTCTTCTCTTTACTTTCTGACTGTTGGCCACTTCTGACCAGCATGTGGTTGTGAAACTAATTCCACACCGAGCAACACTATAATCAGTGTTTCCACCAATGCAGAGGCAGAGATGAACCTGAAGAGCATTTTAATATCTAATAAAATCCTACATAGTTGGCAGAACATCTGGAAGAAGCAGATAAACAACACAGTGGGAGGTCACCATAGTGCTGTAACGCCTTTCGAAGGGATTCCCACAGTCCAGTGGAATCAATGAGAACAGTTTTGTAGATCTGCTTTACATAAAAACGAAGAACATGTAAATTCCGTCCATTGCCATTTGAGTGTCAGTCAACTCTGACCACTGACTCTGTGAGGCCAGGCCCACAGTCAGCTGCAGAGTGTAATCAGGGCTTTGATTTTCCTCTGGCGGCGGACTGTAATCACAGAGTGCGGCACCACAGTGCGGTCGCCTCTCCATCTCCTGCTGACGGCCCTGTGACAGCTAAATACTCAGGTTCGTGAATTCCCATTAGGCTGTTCTTTGATTGGCTGGCTCAGCGCGGTCTAGCTGCTTAATTCCGCATCATGTCTTGGTGGTTGGCCTCACTCTCAGCACTTTCTGTCATGTGGTTGGCAATGTAAACTTTAGAAACAACAAGCAAACACACCAACATGGGCTTAAAATAAAGCCTGTGATGCTTTATATAAAAATCCTCAACTTCCTCTTGAGCTAGACTTCTCATAGGAAGCCACGTTCCTCTGATCTGATCTTGTTCAGATCTTGTTCTCGTTGTTCCAATAATTTTCCTCTGTAGATTGATTTATGATGACAGAGGGAGCTCTGTCAACTGGCTGCTCTGCCTCTGCTGCAGTTTAGTTCTGGTGTGAACAAGGACTTTGAAGGTAAAACATTCTGTGTTCAAGTTTTTTGTTTGTTTTTTTTTCTTGCTGGATTATGAAAAAGAAATATTGCAGACAATCAATCCAGTCAGGAAGCGCTGGTTTCATCACCAAAGTGTCTTTCTAAGTGGCAGAGCTTGCTGATGGAAAATTGGCAGGCGGTTGGTGGTCACCATTTGATCGTTGTCTCTGAAGAATTTAGAGTTTCATCAAAAAATGCTTCACTGAACCATTAACAACTGCTGATGGATATTTCATTTCATTTTCCAAATATCTGAAGGTGTAGGGCCAACACCCTTTTGAACTACAGCTAATGACAGAGCAAGAGTGAGGTCATCGTAAGAAAGGCAATCCCAAAGAAGAAAACCACAAAGCCACAATACGAGCGGGCATTTACTTTTTCATTACAAAAGATTGCTGTCAGATTATGTAACTTGTGACCCTGATCATATAATGATCGAGTTTCACATAGAACAGAAAAATAACTTCAGGACTTCTGATTACAAAACACAGCAGACCAGTGTGTGCTAGCCAAGATGTTGTTGGCTTTTTTAAATTTTTAAAGAAATTCTAGAAACTCTAGAGGCTTTTATTGACAGTGCACTGACAGGAAAGAAGAGCAGAGACGGGCAAGACATGCAGCAAAGGCTGACATACTGGGATTAAAACCTACAACCACTGCGGGAAGACGATAACCTCTGTACCGCCTCCTCAACCAAGTGAGCTGGCAGCCTCATAATTGCTATTTCTAACAACTGCATAATTGTGGTGTAATGGCTTGATTCATGCCTTTGGTTTAATGCAAGCATCTCAAACTCGCGTCACGATAGTTTTGTGGCTCCCTACTTGATATCAGAGTTTAGTATTAGTGCGTCCCGTGTGGGTTTCTCAAACACACTTTTTTGCTGAGTTTTTGCATGTGCCACATTTGCCCTGGGCTTTTATATTTTTTTTCACTTATGGGCTTCCATAGATCAGGCTTGTAACAGCCTCCGATGGCATTTGTTGACAAGTCTGCGTCCATCTCCATAGACTTTGACGCTGGCGACCAGAACCTGTGACAGAAGGACCATAGCCTTCACGCATGGACTTCCTTCAAAAAAAAAGTGCCAAAGTCTTTGTGAATTGAAAAAAAGTTCTGTCATCATGAACCTAACAGTTAAGGCTTTGCTCTCAGATTTTAGCCTTTAGTCAGTTAAAATGCAAAACTGGCTCCTGCAGCAGAAATACAGCAGCCTCAGCTCTCATATGATATCTAAAATGTAAAAAAAAGCCCAAGGAGAATGAACCAAAGTAATGACATACTGTAAAACTATTCACAATGACTGCAGAGGTCTGAGAAATAACTATTCCTGATCTTTGTCAGTATTTTGGGGAGGCCACCATGCCTCAGGCAGCAGAATGCTCATCCTCAATTCAAAATGCTAATTCAAAATGCTTACAATATAATCCATAGTCCCTACAAAAGAGACAAAGTGTTCCTGGACAAAATAACTCCCACATTTCTGTGTGATATTTTGGTATATTTGATGCCAGACAGAGGATGAGAAGTTCCAGGAGGGACTCGGAGTAAAGCGACTGCTCCTCCACATAGAATGGAGACCATTGATGTGATTGGGCTAAATCTGATACTGCTGCGATCCAACCAGAATAAGTTTAAGAATGGATGAATCCAAAATATTTCTATGACAATTACAAGTACATCATACATGCATTCAAAGGCATATTTGACAGCAGGTTGCATGAATTTGCACTGAATATTTTTATACATACATGTCCGTATTCAGGCTTGTATTTCTTCAGCTCTTAGTTTGGGAGTTCAAGCACTGGCGAGATACCCAGCCAAGGGGAGGCAACCTCTTGACACGCACTTCCCAGTCTGGGTGTCTCAAAGACTAGGTAGCTCCCAGACATTTGGCCCCTGTGGCATTAAGGCTTCCAGTTTTGTGTCAGGATCAAACAAGGGGAACAAAAGCACCCCACCCTTCACCTCTGACAAAAAAACTGTTTCTTTTTCTCGGTGAGCGGAGAATAGAAGCAAGAGATAGAATTACTCTGGAGCTACACATCATGCCCGCTGGCCTCTATGCTTCAGATGTAGACGCTTGATAGTGGTTTGGTCTCACTGGTTAGTCACGGCCTGACTCACCTTGCTGTCAGGGAAATCATGAGGCAGCTTGACCACTGATGCTGGCAGGTTGGCTGGCAGTACCTCTGCCCATGAAGGCTGCAAAGTCAGAACTTCTGTCATTAAATTTTTAGCTCCAAATTGGTCTCAGTGCTCAACTTTGAGACCATAAGTCTGGGAAAACATTTGTTCGATGTATGTATTGCATCATGTCATGAGAAGTCATAAGCCATAAAGCCCTGGTATAAGTTATGAGTCATATCTGCAGTTGACGAGCCAAATGTAAAACAGTATCCATGGCTTTGTTGTGAAAATGCCTGTTATTTAGCCTTACATTTAGTGGAGTTAGCATTTTATGTTGGAAAATCTGGAGAGCTCGGAAAGAACAATAATCTCTGAGGTAGCAGTTCGATGACATGTTGTTAGTGCTGCCAGGAGGCCTCAGCTGAAATGCATGGCAAATGCTTTGGAGGAAAGATTGTCATGTTTTACTGATCCACTTTCCCCACAGTGGTGCACCTCTATTACTCAGCACTCTTCAAAACCCATTTCCCCTCGGAGGAAAATTGGATGTGTCCACTTACTAACTCTCCACTTTCTGTGATCTGTGTTTGGCATGTCAATGGTTTGATTCACTTTGTGTGGTGCTGCTTTCCTGTTCTCCACCCACTGCAATGCCGTCAGCACTCCATCAACAGTCCATGTTGTACTGTCATTGTTGTACTGGGTGAGAAGAAGGATACACCCAGGACAGATCATGTGTCTATCAAAAGGGCCACACAGAGAAAAACAACACAAACAGACAAGCATGTTCACACTCAAACCTGCGGACAGTTTCCACTTGCTTCTACCTAGCCAACATTTACATGTGGAGCCAGTCTGAGATATAAATGGGCTGCAAATTGGGGCTCTGTGAGAGATCGTCTCTGGTTCCACATTGGCCATGGTTGTTAATTGCCCCCTGTGGTTCTCTTATGTAGTTGGAAATGAGACCCAGATAAGACACCCATTTTGGACCCATGCCCATTTATTACTTGTATAACTGAATCTTTCTCATGTGGCCAACAGGCAAACCATGAACAATCCTGTATGGGATGTCAGTTTTCAGCCTATTTACAGTGCTCAGCGTAAATGAGTTCACCCCCTTTGAAAAGTAACATTTTAAACAATGTGTCAATGAAAATAATTTCCAAAATGTTGCCAAGACAAGGTTTAATATAACATCTGATTAACTTATAATATGAAAGTAAGGTCAAAAATATAACTTAGATTACATATTTTTTTCTGTTTTACTCAAATTAGGGTACATCTAGTACTTTGTATGGCCTACATGATTTTTAATGACAGCAGCAAGTCTTCTAGGCATGGGATGAACAAGTTGGTGACATTTTGCAACATCAGTTTTCCATTCTTGACTTCTTTTAGTGACTGGATGCCGGGTGGAGAGTGATGCTCAACTTATCTCTTCAGAATTCTCCACAGGTGTTGGATTGGGTTCAGATCAGGAGATATATTTGGCCGCTGAATCACTTTCACCCTGTTCTTCTCCAGAAATCCAACAGTGGCTTTAGATGCGTGTTTGGGATCATTGTTATGTTGGAGAAGTTCACAATGACCAAGCCAGTGATGGTAGCATCTTCTCTTTCAGTATAGATCAATACATCTGTGAATTCATGATGCCATCAATATAATGCAGCTCCCCAACACCATCAGCACTCATGCAACCCCACATGAGGACACTGCCACCACCATGTTTCACTGTAGGCACCATGCATTTTTCTTTATATTCCTCACCTTTGCGACGCCATACAGTTTTGAAGCCATCAGTTCCAAAAACATTTATCTTGATCTCATCAATCCAGAGCATATAGTCCCAGTAGTCTTCATCTTCATCAGCTTTGGGCCCGGGCAAATTCTAGGCGGGCTTTTTTGTGCCTGGGCTTGAGGAGAGGCTTCTTTCGTGGACGGCATCCATGCATGCCATTCTCTGCAGTTACCTAACGAAGTAGAAAGTCAAACTGGAGTGACCATTTCCTGTGACACAATACGGCTTACATTGCAGTGAACTTACATGCTGATTCTCTTCAACCCTTCTGATCAGAAGATGGTCCTGTTGAGGTGTTAACTTCTGTGGTAGACCTGGACGTCTCTGTGAGATGTTTGCAGTTCCATCTTTCTCAGATTTTTGGACCACTTTTGCTACAGTATTCTTACTGGTGAGTAAAGCTTTGCAGATCTTCTTGTAGCCTTCACCTGGTCTAAAAGAAATTATTTTCTTTCTCAGGTCTTGTGTAATGTCACTTCCATGTGGTGCCATTGCTGACAGCATGAAATGGGAAGCGGTTCTGACACCCTTTTCTTTGCCTCACCTGCATTGAAACAGTGGATTTCAGAAGGTAAATGATGTGCCAGTATCCAATGCTATCTAGCACAGAATGTGTAATCAGTGAGCTTTTGATGTTTAAAATTTTGGTACAAACAACTGAATCACTGAATAACGAGTTGGTAATAACTTTAGCATTAGCAGTTAGTGAACCCAGCCATGAAGAACAGCATGTCATTCAGATGAACTCCAGAGGGCATGTCATGCATTTCTATGAGATAACAGAGGGCTGGTAGAAACAATCACCAACCAGCCAACATCATATGAAAGGTTTTTGCGCTGTAGGATGAAGCCAGCTTTTTTAAGTAATATCCAATTAAATTTAATTTTCACTTGACTTGTTTGGAGACAGGGTGGGTAAATGTGTTAGAGAACATTCAGTTCAGTTAATTTTCTTTTTCAGGTGAGTTCTTTTTCTCCAGCATATAATAGTGGAGAAAAAAAAAGAAACTTTAAGGAAAGTTGGACCAAACCCTACTTGTACAAGCCTATCAGTTAAAGTCATGCAATTTAGACTCGTTGTGTTGAAAGTGATACAGAAAAGTTAATAGGTCATGCCATGTAAGATTGCTGCAGCAAGTACCACAGACAAAGATGGTGATTCATAAAAGGTGCTGAAAGTACTTTAGACACACTGTGCTTTTGTTTGAGCTGGTAATGATGATAGTTTCTTCTCAATACATCCTGGCTCCATAAGTAATGCGCAACAGCTTTTGTTTCCTGATTACCTAAAAGTTTACCCCACTTCAGAACACGCTACATATTATTTTCTTGTGCTCAACGGTGTTTGGGTCAACTAATGCAATATTTCTTGTCCTTGTTCTTTTCCAGCCCTGCTGGGTCACACAAACACAGTGTATTCTTCCACATGTTGTCAAGGTGCCATGGCTCAAACCCTTGTACCCTTTGAGCCGTTGCTTCTAATATTTCTCTTGAAGGAGTTCTGGCTTGAAGCCACTTTGGGGAGAGAAGTTAGATAGGTTAAATACTGTTTATGCACATGCTGAGATTTTCATATTTTTAGCCGCCCCTTAAAACCCTGATTCTTGACTTTTTCCACTTCAGCTGTCACTTTGTAGTTCACCAGGCCTGTATTCCAGTAGTTGATGGACTGTGGTAAAGAGTATACAGCCCCTGTGTGGACTGTACTGGACTAATTGTGGCTCAGTTTTGGACTACATACAACGTGGTCGCTGACAGTTGTAGTACAAAATCTGCTGCTAAAGTAACTGAGTAAGTATGGGGGTTTTAAAGAATGGCTATGTTTTTTTTATTCTCTCTTGAGGTAAGATTTACTGGTAGGGATGTTTTTGCAGCTTTATTTACTTAAGTTTAGAGTTTCCACCATTATTCTGGACACTTCCATTGTTCTGTTTAAACCAGACATTTTTTTTTTTTTTACCTTTCAAACATTCTTTACAGATCATTGATAGCTACAGCAGGTATCTTTTTCACTGGTTTGTATTCTAAAAAGAAATTTCTATCTCTATTTTCCTTTTCCATTTTACATTTTTCTGTCATTGTTTTAAAGCTGGTTCTGTGTTTCCAGTACAACGCTTTGCTCTCCAGAAAAGATAGTCCTTTCCTTGTCATGCTGCTGAACATTTGCAGATGAAGGATCTACTCTGCCAATTTGGATCTTGAGAGTGTTTCATTATGTGTCCCACCCAAGGTCACCCCCTTCAGGGTCCCCTGATAAAAGCTAGGCGTTGAAAGATAATTACAGGCATGAAATTTAATATACATTTCTGTTACATCAAAATTTGCTGTTTTTTCCCCAAATACTTACATGAATTATGCAATGCTTCTGCCTGCCAAATTAAAGAATAATAGCACGTGTGAAAGCTATCTTTCTAGTAGTTATTCTGTAATGTTCAATGATTATGGGAAAACATCAGCACTGGTATACACAGAGAGGGATGACAAAGCAAACCTCCACCGTTTGTCAGGTGACTCATTTGGCTGCCATGTGTTGAGCCATGTCCTCTCTCACTGGTGTTATTCTTGCAGGAACGCCAGTCCATGAGAGTCTGGTGAGTTTTAAATCAAGCAGATGTCATGACCAAGAGTTGCAGGGCCCTCTGTGGACAGTTGTGGACCCATGTAGACGTGTTTACTGACTTGACTTTTGGCATTCATGTATCTTTGTCAATACAATGGGGTCATCCAAATGAACCTTATTGCAAAAAATCACCACAGGTCCATAGTGCATATGATTGTCCTTAAGTAAGAGTCGCAGTAAATCTATCAAAGGCTGTTCTCTGTGATCTCTTTCATTTATTGATCCATTTAATCCAAATAGAAGTATCTGCTGCATATAAGAAACCACAGGTAGAGTGGACAAGGAAAACCATGGCTTATTATGGGCAAGTGGGAGCACAGACTTTCTTATTTTATATATATATTTTGATGTGCTGTTAAATATGCTAACTAATCACCATGACCTCCTTCAAGTTGGCCTCAAAGAGTCCAAGGGAGAAGATCATAAAACAGTCTTCGACTCATGGGATTTGTTTGGTGACAAAGCTTGTAGACAGCCGCAGCCAGAGCAAACAGATTCTCCATTCGAGTGACCTTTGTATCATTGGACCATTTCAGGACAGTTTTCAGGTTCTGGTGAACCCTGGACTGCTGACTCAGGAGGAGCTCCACTCAGCCTCGTTTCAGCTATGGCAGTATTCTTTTCCGGTGTCCTTTTAGTAGCGCCATATGAAATGAGGATAGATGGACAGATTTGATCAGAATGAGATTAAGGAGAGTTTTATGTGCTAAGCCAAGCAAAAGTAGCTGAACTGAGCCATATAGGGCATGCTGCAGCTGGATTCCAGGGTAGATTTTTTCTTTTTTTTTTTTTTTTTTCCACCCAGTTGACCATTTTTAGATTAACCAGGGTTGGGTGTAGTCAGCACTGGCCAACATGGCATCATCTAGAGCCTTGAAAATTAGGCTTCAAAGTTACTCTTAGAAAACTTCACACAGGGTTTGATAAGGTCATATCTGTATCTATGTATTACATACTGGATTTTAAAAGACATTTAAACAAACTGGCCATCTGGCTCATGGTCCAGGGGAGAAATATGACAAACAGTCGAAGAATTAGATATTTTCTCACAGGTCTCATGATAAGTGCATTAATCTCACTTTTATAATGTGACAAGAGCTCCTGCACAAGCCTTTAATGAGCCTGTCAGTCCTTGAGACAGTTGTAGGAAAACTATGAGAGGGATGAAGAGAAAAAAGGAATCACCACTCAAAGCAACCCCAGAGGGCCAATGTGTTCCTGATCAAGTGCCTTATTGCTTTGATATGTTTTACCCATGATGGGAGAGAGACAGACAGAGTAGGACCCCACATTAGGAAATGTGTTTCCCAGAATTCAAGAAGTATTGCACTTTGCTGCTCCAACAGCTGCTGGAAGTATCAGGCGTGTTGGATGGTTGCAGCTCTGCTTTGCGACCTTCTCCTTCAGGTACACTCAGACCCCCCCCCTTCCCCCCAACCTGCTTAAACATCTGTCCAGCATACTCACTTTGGTCTCCTCCTATCTCAGACCCACCAACATATTTTAATCAATATAAAAACAATTGTTTTTCTTCTTTCTAACCTTGTGTCTTGTCTCGTAGACTGTATATCTCCCAGTTCACACTCCCAACCCCCGCCCAGTCCACAGAGGTAAGGAAAAGCGGGAACGTAGCAGCCTGGTGAAACTTAATGCATTTACCATGACAGGAGCTGGATCTGGATGTTGGACCGTTAGCAATGACTTTTTCATGTCTAGTGTTTAATGCAGCCTGGGGACGGCAGGACACATTTAGCTAACAGTTGTATTTGTCACACTGAAAACTGGGGGGAAAGCATGGAGAAAAGATGGGTAAAGTGTGAAAAAATAGCCATAGTCAGCTGTAGAAATAATTTAAAAAGGAAGGTTTATGTAGCGAGGGTGCTATAAAACAAACAGGGAATATAAAACAAATTCCAGTCCTATATATATTACTTAAAAATCTATCTGACCATTTCATCTCTTACTGTATTTCTCATTCAGGTGTTATGCCTTAAAGTTTCAATTTCCCACATCTACGATCACCTGCAGTCATTTTCACAATTATTTTTAAAGTTCAGACCAGACTGAGGTAGTGAGACCACAACCAGAGACTTTAATTTTATTTTCCTTTGGACTGTCAGCATCAGTCATTTTCACACTTGTCAGCATTCCCTATATGTCCAAAGTCTAATAATTACCTCTGATGCATGGTTTTTCTTGAGCGCGATACAGCTTTGGATTTATTGGGGTTACTTGAGAATTACAAAAATGATATAATAATTAAAAAAAAAAACTTTTGCTTTCTTGCCAAGATGTGCAGCTCCCCCCTGATAGACCACAAGTTGTTTGGAAGGTGTTGCTAGATGGGTTTGCTACCTTTGGACAGAGCCAGGCAGGCTGTTTCCACATGTTACACTCAAATTAAATCAAGGCAGCTGAATCTAGCTGCGTATTTCAGTGATGGACACAAGAGTGGGCTAAAATTTCTTCATTTTCTTCTTCTTTTCTTTTAAGACTCAGCAAAAAAAGTGACAAATCTGTATTTGGAAAGAGATTCATTTATTTATATTATTCTTTTTTGCAAATCCAAGCAAGAAAATAAGCTGGTGTGCAATATTTAAAACTAAAATTGTAATTGTTCAAAAAAAGTCCAAGGCATTGACTTGGGAATGTCTTTCACTTTTTGAATTTGGAGAGTGAATTGAACTTATCTTCTTCTTAAAAACTCAATAAACTAAAGCTAAAGTCTCTCCTGTCCCTCTCTGATATGCTTCAGCTCCGTCTCCAAAGACCCTGCTTGAAGAATCTGTTCGGGGACTTGGACTAGTAACTGGAGGATTTCCATTACCATTCCCATTATCCCCAACTAGTACCAACAATGTGGGTGGGGGGAGTGCCTGAACAGTACCTCTCCACGTCCACAACCACAGATGAGGTGCCCTTGAGCAAGGCACCTGACACCTAACCAGCTTGTTTTGGGCAGATTGCTTCTTGCCAGTCAGGTTTGATTGCCCATCTTGGAGAGAGAAATTCCAGTTTCAAACCTACGACCTTCGGACCTCGGTATCACCGTCCCACTTCGTAGGCCATGGCAGAGGGATACGGATGTACAGGGTATGGCCGGTGCTGCGCACACTGCACTCCACCTTAGAGCTCAATGTGCAGGCCTGAAAGTAATATCCATTGTATGCTACCTAACACCTTGAATGGTGCTACCTAGCTAGGTAGCACCATTCAAGGTGTTAGGTACCATACAATATACAAGGTTCCCCTTTCAGGAAAATAAAGCGTCTGAGAAACAACAAAATCAATTGGTTACAGAAATACATTTTCTAGATTTCATTTAGCTAATTATGTGTTAGCTACCTTAAATCCAGCTCTTTTAAGTTATCTGAGTCCTGTCAGATGAATCACTACTGGTCAGAATCCTATCTGAACAGTCCTTTCTTTCTTTGAGATCTCGAGTTCATTTAAAATGTATAATTCGTATTATTATTAACATATATAAATAATTTTTTATCAGAGATGTCAACAACTGAAAAGCTACACGCATTTTATTTAAACCTCTATCATTCTAATTTGAAGACTTTAGCTCCCTTTCTCTCATTTGCAACCATTTAAATATGAGATTGTTCAAAAGTAACATGAAAATTGCAGTTACAAGAAATGAGGGGAGTCCAGTAGTGGTTCTGATACTGGCGGGATGAACACTGAACTGGTTGAGCAGAGAGACGGAAGTTTCCTTGTCTATCTTGTAATGTACATGATAGATGATCTGGGATTCAGGACTTCTTAATCCACACTTAGGTCTGGTTTAAAGACTCATCTCAAACTGCAGATTTAAATTAATGTGACACCTCTGACCACTTGGTGGAATTGTTTATCCACAACAGAGGTAAACTTAAAGATAAGAGATATAACACTTCAATCAACAGCATAATTCTTCAGTTTGCCTGACATAACATATAATGTATAATACATGTATAATATAATATAGCACCTAAATGCTATGAAAAGAAATCCTGAAGTCTTATGTAAAACATTTGAATTACCAACAACCTCAAAAGTTGTTTTTATTGCCAGTCAAATTTGAAGCGATGTTGGACAGAAGCAACGGAAGAACCTCACGTCTCACCTGGACTACTTCTGATCTGTGGATGTTGGATTACATAAATTGGATTACAAGTTTACCTGCAAAAATCTGATAATTACCATGTTGTTGCTCCAAACTTTATTCTCATGAAAGGGATGGGTGGTGTGATGTAAAAAGTGCTTTGTGACTTCTAAAATGAACTTGTCTTGTACCTGCACTTGTGTTTTACTTTGAATATTGCTACCTTTGTGCCGGACTTCTGCCAGCTTGATGTGCAAGTTGACTAGAATGGATGTGATTCAGAAATGCTGGCGTGGCACAGCTGGAACCACGGCAGAGCCAGGAGAACATTATTATTTTATTTTTTTCCCTCTTTCTCATTTTCTGTCTTATTATTTTCAGGACAGAATCTTCTTCTTGGCTAACGCAAGAGCTGCAATTTAACTATCAAGTAAGTATGCAGAGATCATAACCTCGATTATAACAACTGAAGTTTATGGCTCAGGCCACTCGTCTGTCCTTAAAATGCTCTCGTAAAGCGAGTCTACACTGTATTGTGTGACGTTCAGGAACTCAAGGAAGTTCAGCCAGCCAAAATAAAATAAAAAAATGCTCTATGGAGACCCAGACAAATCGATTAAACGAGCTCCACACCTGAGTTCATCTCTTCAAGTTCAGAGATCTTTTTTTTAAAAAAACAAAAAAAGTTCTCTGATTAATACAGTCGTGTCCAGGTCTCTCAACCAACAGCGTTTATATTTTCTCCTTGATGCAAAAGAGATCCGTCAAGGCCCATTGATCAGATCATTCTGTCCGTGTCTCTCTGTCCATCTGCTGGCAAAGATTTGTGGATTTCTCTCTTCTGGAGATGAAATTCATCATGCAGAGGCAGGCCTAGGTCTTTACCGACCCTCTTCTTGCCTTTTATTTCCTCAAAAACAGTCTACCATATGTTATATACAAAATCTCTCCAGTATATAACATCACCTTTCTTGAGTAAATGTTTAATTTCTGTCCCATCAATTCTCCTTACTGCTACGATAAATTAGTAGCTCAGAGGTGCAGAATTGTCAAACAGTGTGTATTTGTTCTTGGTATTACAGTTAAAAAATGACTCGAAAGACCAAAATAATCTTGTGCCAAGGAAAAGGTTTTACTTCTGAGACAGATTTAGCTAATCTGTTAAAGTTTCTGATGACGTTGCTAAGAAGCACAAAGCAAAGCTTCAGAACAGCAAAAACAAAAATGTCTGTGGATGAGAAATATAATAGTTTTAGGGGGGAATAAAAGCAATTCTCAAATGTAAATATGTCTTCAATTGGCTGCATTCGATGCGATTCTAAACAGGCCAGTTTACGTCCCATTTTATTAGCGATATCAGGGTACACTCCGTTATAATCTCTCATCATAATGGTTTTTGGCCTGAGAGTTTGTGGTATTAGGAGGCTGAAAGGCAGCGGGTTTAGAGAAGGTTGGTTTCTTTTATGCCTTTATGGGATCTCGGTGAAGGAAACCGAGCTCTGACACAAGCTACATCAGCTCCCGAGACACTCTTCATATCAAATTACATCACACCCAATAAACCTGCCAGTCGGTTGCCACCAGAAAGCTTCCATCCACTACCTTAACTATATAATATGCAGCCCACTCGCCAACTGCCTCTCTGGAATAGTGAATTTCAGATATCAAATGATCAGATTGCACTATTGTCTGGAAGGCCTGAGGATATTGTGTTGCTTCGATTGTCAAAATAAACTGCTTTTATAGATTTCATTGAATTATTTTGGCGTCTTTGACAGAAGAGAGGGAATTTAATACAAACTGTATACACGCTGTGTTAAAGCAATAAGCGTTTTGGCCAAACCTATGAAGATGTCATGGCAGGTAGAGCTGTCATATAAAGCTGACCTATGGCCTTGGATATACCTCATATCTGGTTTTAAGAGGGTGACATCACCTTGGAGTACTGTGATATTGACATTTCTTAAGATTAATCTGAAATACATGCTCCTGATTCATTTGGTGAAATAATAATGAGTGACTTGCTAGTTTACTTCATAACACAAACCATAGTTTCCTTTAGTTGGGAGTGATTAAAAAGGAAGGGATAAGGGGTGAAAAAAAAACATAAAATGAGGGTTAATATTGAAGTTCTATCCCCCCCAAGAGATGGAGACAATTCTTATAAAGGAAAGAAATACATTACAGATCTGGCAATGTTTCATGTAGTTTGGTAGGCTATACTATTGTTGCTAACTTGTGCTAATATTTAGGCTTAAACAATAATGCTTTCACTTTACTACTGTTGGCTTGTTTGAACAAAGAATATATCTAGTGAAATGAGAAAAACTGAAGAATGTTGTGCTTTTTGTTGTGCTTTACTAAATAACTGAAAGACCTTTGTAATGTCAAGTTGGTTAAAACCAAAATGCTTTTTTATTCCTTCCATTTCTTTTTTTTTCTTATTAAATACATTTGCATGGTGCCAGCTAAGGTATGTAGCTTTTTATTCACCTTAAACAAAAACCTGTAAATTCCCTTAATATTAGTTCTTTAAAGCTGAAATTTATGACCTAGTGTCACACTAAAGCAGGACCATAACTATATCAAAAAGCAGCTCTCACTGTCATGAAAGTTAAAGTTAAAATGGGTTTATGTAGTGACTAAAGCCTGGGTTTAATCTGCTTCGTTGGGCACTGGTATGTTTAAGATTCAGTTCAGGCTTGTTTGGTTGAGTTCTAAAGTCAAGAGGGTTGCCTTGAGGTTTGGGCTCTGGGCTTAGGGCTAAATTAGCTTTGAACAGTTTTAGAAAGCAATGTTGTAAGGTTAGGGTAATATTGTTTTGGTCATGATTTGATGCGTCTCAGGTCAGGGTTGGTTGGGGTTTAGGTGTTGGTGGTAACGGTTAGGGTTAGAGTTAGGTTTTAAGCTGAATGTGGCAAAGGTTACAATTAGATCTGGGTGATAAATCAATATTATGATTAATTGGAGTTCATAGTTCATGACCATATTTGAATTGAAAATTGAGTTTTATTTTCATCTGAACTATTATGGGATGGCACTGCCACCACTTCCACAAGCTTCCATCGTCCACAATGCCACTCACGGACAGTTTTCACTTTTGTTAAAAGTGATTTTTTTTCCCAAAAAAATGTTCTGAAAACAGTCACAGTGGTGTTTCCATATGATAAGAAGACGTGGTGACAGTGGAAAGACATTACAGATGTGGTGGTAATTCACACGACTAAAAATGTTGCGCCATGTATTGTCGAAAGCCTGGATTCTTTCACATGCTGAGTACAAATCAACCCCAGACACAATGCTTATATTATATATATGTACACGCTGGAAAACTGACTTTTTGAGAATTTGTGTCGAACTTATGAAGCAGAGACTTTCAGAAACATTGCACCAAAGTGTGGTTCTCAAATCATGTGGTTTAGACATTTGTGTTTCAATCCAGGGGAGAGATTTTGATGGTGACAGAGAGTGTTAGCCCGATTTAGTCAGTGATAGATTAGTACTTTATTCAGGCTAGTAAGGTACAAATTGATAGCAACATTTAGAAATGATAGACAATAATTAATATACAGTAGTATAGTTAAGGTCAGTGAGAGTAAGTAATAGATCTAAAAAGAGGAGAGAAATTTGATAAAAGTAGTTTGGGGGAAAAATGTGTTGTGATTTTAGCCGCATCTGAATGTGCTAGCTAAAAAGCCTAGCCTTGTATTGAACTCCAGTGGTCAACATACTGACTGATGACTTTAATTGTGACTTTAACACCTCTCAGCAAAAACCCGCGCTGTGTTCATATAGTCAACAGAAACACAAAATATTAATAGAAAACAAAAGTTTGTTACTCTCCAAAAATTATGACGCCAACTGCTAACCCCGTATAACCAGAATTTTTTATTTTTTTATTTTTTCGAGTTGTTTCATCAAACACATCAACAAAATGCCATATTACGGGAAATAGGTAGATGCCACTGAATTCCAACACAGTTGACTCATTTTGCTAATTACTACGTATATGCTTAATTTATTCCTTACAGAAAAAAATGACTTTTTTTTTTAATTTATGCACTAATTGTTCATTTATACCTTTATTTAATAATTTTATAGTTAAAAATTTTATTTAGCCCATTTATTTATTTAGATTTTTTTGTTGGCTCTAGTGGCATTTGTTAAGTGGGGAGACACGCAGGAGATTGTTGACAAGCTGGGAACTGAGCTCTCAATCTGCTACAGGAGGCCTTGTCTTGTGTGTAGTCCGCCTGCTTTTTTTTGTCTGCATGTATATTGATGGTTAATGCCATCATCTGGCAAAACCAGTCAATGTATATATGCAATTTCAT